>JAMKCH010059291.1:0-51453 GCA_023653785.1 Ophioderma brevispina | reverse complement strand
TCAAGTAAAACACATACCCCAACTAACTTTAAGAAAAAAATAAGTAGGTAAATATGAAAAATCTCCGAAAATTCCCTAAATCTGTATTAAAAATCATAGAAAAACATAAACTGTCAGAATTCAATAAATAAGAATTTAATAATATTTTTACAAGTATTTACTCTCTTCGTAGGCTCTAAAGAAGACTTTGTTTCGCTCGCCTCTAATAGGCCTCGATGGGTCGCCTCGAGGCAAAAAAAAAGATAACAACTCTTCTGATACAATTCGAGCAGAATAATATAAATTACCATTAAATTTGTGAGTCGTCGTCTAGCTGGTCTAGTGGTTACGTATTTGGTCTTCACGTGAAGGTCCCAGGTTCAATTCCCCCGTATAGGTAAGTGAGTTAATTGTGTCTGTCAAACCAACTTGTGCAATATGTTTTGATGTATGTAGATTTCCTTGCACTATACAGATCAGGTATAGTACCGATATTACCTTTTTTCTCTAATTATTAGCGGTTAAGTGGCACACTTAACAAACAAATGTTTTGCAAGTTCTGCATAACGTTTTAGAAAACGTTTTTAAATCGTTCATTTTTTTTTTTTTTTTTTTTTTTTTTTTTTTTAAAATCGTTTTAATAACGTCTTAAAAAACGTTTTGAAACGTGAAAAAAGTATCTACACATTCACGTGTTTGTAACGTGTTATTAAAATGACGGCAAAGTGAACAATTTTTAAAACGTTTTTAACGTTGTCACAACGTCATTTGGCTGCTGCAGGAAGTTTATCGATAAACAATGTTTTACGATAAACTCAGTTATCGAAAATATGGTTTCGCCGATAAAAACATGTTTTCCGATTCGATAAACAATGTTTTTTTTAAACTTAAATTTAAACTATGTTTTCACTCGATAAAACTTTGTTTTTCGAAAAACAATGTTTTTCGATAAACTCGGTTTTTCGATAAACCATTAACGGAATAAAGCGCACACATCCCATTATCTCTGATTGACGAGGTGACTGTTTATCGCGTTGAGGAACATTGTTTTTCAAAAAAACACTGTTTATCGAAAACCCTGTTTATCGAAAAAAACACAGCAGTTTTTCAGTCGAAAAACAAGGTTTTGCGATTGATAAACTCTTGTTTACGATGAAAACCACAGTTTATCAGTTGGAAAAACATTGTTTTTCGAAAAACACTGTTATCGATTAAACCCACCTTTGTTTATCGAAAAACAAAGTTTATTCAGTCGATAAACAATGTTTTTCGATTTGATAAAAACCATCGTTACGATAAACAGCAGTTTATCAATCGAAAAAACACTGTTTTTCGCGAAAACCAATGTTTATCAGTCGAAAAACAATGTTTTTTCATCGAAAACAGTGTTTATCGGCGATAAAAACAGTCCTGTTTATCGGTTTACTATACATTGAGCTTGACATAGGCGAGACAAAACAATTTCATTTGTTCTAAAGTCCCAGCGGTAAACCATAGACCTTCCGCATATGACCTTGCAACTGAGTGTGCACGAAATATTTTGAGGGGTTAGCCTAGGCAACATTGACCACTGTTGAGTCAAAAATCTTGATGATGAAAACTTTTGAATCCTTGGAAATTTGAGATTGGGACAGGTGAGGGGAGATAAATTAACATGTCAACATTTGTAACACGTTTCATGTACAGGGAAATTAAAACGGAGTATAGACATGTTCATCTAGTCATATAAGGATGAACAAAATGTATACTGTGCTTAGGCTTAAAAGGTTTCAAGGTAAACACAAATCTGCACAGCAAAAGGAAAGATAACTGCATTATTCTTGATATATTTCACTGCAGCCAGAAAACATCGATCTCCGCCACGCGTGTCAGCAATGATAGACCAGCCAGCAATGCTAGACAAGAGGCAGACGATATTGGCCAGCTTGCAACGCGACATTCGAACAGCACCATGACTCAAGGGATCGTTTCACGATGTCCTTTCAAAGTATCTAAAGGCAGACAAACTCACAAACCACTCAAAGCTAATAGACCAGGAAGATCTAGAAGAAGCAGGTTAGATTTTTTTTAACTGGAATAAATGTTAAGTTGATGGATTGAATTATTGCACATGTGTACACAAACTTCTTATATATGGCTAAGGATGAAAGTGTCGCATTTTCTAAATCACCGATTCCGTGTTCTTTTCTGTTTTTTTTTTAATTAAAAGCTTGAATGTATGCGATACTATAGGGAGACATTTCAATTTTCTTAAATTAAAAACGCAACAACAATGTATTTAATCTAGAAACACCAAAAATAAGCACTTGGAAGTAAGTCGAATTTGGCCAATTAAGTATGCAATTGAACTTTTTGAATAGAATCTCAGTCTCTACAGCACATCGCACCCTAATCCTAACCCTAACCTTATAAGCCTCATTTGCATGAATGGGACTTCTAAATGAAACCTTTACCCGAATTTCGCATTAGATATACGTTAAATCGCCGATAATTAAGCCTAAGAATGTAATTTAGGTCCCAAATTGAAGGAAATTCAGGAGATTTTAATGCATTTGAGACAAAAATTTAAATGGTAGGATGAATTTGAACCATTATTGTTAGAATATCGAGATATAACTGTAAAAAATCCTAGGTTTTTAGGACATGCAGGTTTCTCCAGATCAGTGTTCTAAACTCACAATTCTGTGAAGTTTCCCCGTTTTCCATAAAACGGAAAAGTTTGGTCTGCCTCAATTGCGCTGTCAGTTCCAAGAGGACAAATGATATTATTTTTATTATAAAACTTGAGATTACAAATATTCATGGTGACTTAATATTTTGCTTGTTCCGATTGTCTTTGGGACCCCCGAAGTAGTATCAATTCTGATATCAGAATCAGATTTTCTTATACTCCTGAAATTTTGGCTTTCAAATTTATTATTCCCATGATGGTGAGTGGTGGATCGAGGCTGAGGATCGGGTAGTGCCCTTTAAAGAGACACTGGCACATTTAAAAAATAGTGCGCCCTCACGATTTTTCAAAATTGATATTTTTGCATGGTTGTAAAGCTTTTTATATACATTAGCCCTCACCTGAAGTGTTTAAGACCAAATCAGCGCCCATGGGTAAACATAACGATTTTTATAATTAATGTCGCCGGCGACATTTATTCAGCAGATGACACAAGAAACACACGCCGGAGCCTGATTCCCATGGCATGAACCCTGTTTGACCGGTCTGTGACGTTTGTGGTCTTAGTATCAATGAGTACGAGTCTATGATATTCATGTAATAGACATATTTGTTGATTAAAGTTTATACGGCAAACTTAAAGTTGGCCTACAAATTACCTAGATGTCTTTATAGCCTCTGTCCGTATCTGTTTTTGGGTATGTTATTTTGATATGTAAAATATATCTCTATTCTTCCAATGGCCTACACTATCATTTGCGATCAAATTGAAGAAATTTCATATTTTGTGAAAATGTGCCAGTGCCGCTTTAAAGGTGCACGTTCCGATTATCTTCAGGACCACCCTTCAGATTTCAAGTACTTTTAGATGTAACGTGTCACTTTTAATACTTGCAGATAAAGCCATCAAGAATTTCTTTGTCTGCGTAAATGAGCAGCATAGATCACCCATCAATCACTCTGAAGATGCATCGCCTGGAGGATCATGCCATTGAACAAATGAAATGGACCGGGATTGGTCTTGAATGGCTTCGAGAAAGTGCACCTACTAATCAAGGCCTTTTTCAAAGCTGCAAAGAACCTCAGGAATCCCCAGAAGAGGATGCAGTATGTGATGTTTAGGCATTTCATCTCGGTGATACCGGATGCATCTCGCCACTACAAACCTAAACTAAGACCAAAGAAAGCCATACAAAACGAATCATGAGTATCAAAATAGCAAAAGTCAGCAGGACCTTACGTATTGTAGCTAAGGACGCTTGACACATACTTGGTGATTGGATGTGACATTTTAATCCACACTTGTATTAAATGTTACTGCCTCACCTTTTTTTAGGTTGTGAAATTTGACTCCTTGGTTGGGAGGGAGAAAACATGATATGAAAATCGGACCGTGATCGGGTCACCCACCTTTAATAAACATACACACAAAAAATGTCATCTACATAGATGATTGCTGTTAAAGCACCCTTAATTAAATGCAGAATAGAATTTTGATGGTCCTATGATTCTAGCTTCAAAAGATTGCAATTTAAAGTTCGAGTTAACTCCCACTCGGAAGGGCTGACATAAGGAGATCGAGAGTAATAGATCCCCGAGAGCTCTCCTTAAGTACGTTGACGCGAGTGATTTAAAGTGATTTTGAGAGAGTGCACCTGCTAATCAAGGCCTTTTTCAAAGCTGCAAAGAACCGCAGGAATCCCCAGAAGAGGATGCAGTATGTGATGTTTAGGCATGTCATCTCGGTGACACCGGATTCATCTCGCCACTACAAACCTAGACTAAGACCAAAGAAAGCCATGCAAAACGAATCATTAGTATCAAAATAGCAAAAGTCAGCAGGACCTTACGTATTAGGAGCTATATAAGATGTGACATTCCTTCCATCCACACTCTGTATTAAATTTTTATTACCTTCCCTTTATGTGAGGCTGGGAAATTTGACTCCTTGGTTGGGAGGGAGAAAACATGATATGAAAATCGGACCGTGATCGAGTCACCCACCATTAATAAACATACAAAAAAAAAACATATACATAGGTGATTACTGTTAAAGTACCCTTAATTAAATGCATCAGAATAAACTTTTATGTTAAAAAATTGCCATGTGGCTTCGGGTTATGATTCTAGCTTCAAAAGATTGCAGTTTAAAGTTTGAGTTAACTCCCACTCGCAGGCACTGATTTAAGGAGAGCGAGAGTGATAGATCCCCTACAGCTCTCCTTAAGCATTTTAAAGCAGAGTGATTTAAAGCTCACCTTGGGAACATCCTGGTTACCAGAGATAAATGCCAAACTCCCCGATATGAGCAGGATGACTTTCATTTCTTAGTTTCCATTAGAGTGGCCTAAAAATACACTAAGTGACCGGCGCGTTAATTACATACCATACCCCATTCCTCATCGTGTTTTTAGCCCATGTCCAGGCAGAAAGTGAAAGAATAAATGGAGAAAATCATTTGCTTTTACCAACTGAAGTTTGTCTTAATTGAATTGCTAGTTTGGAGATGGGGACCATTGCATGACTAAGTGACTAACTGATCAGTCTCTTTTACATGGTCATCAGTTCGTTCTTTAAAGAAGGGTGACCTGATCGACAATCTCGCCCTCTATTTATACCGACTACAAATACGGGATATTTCAATTTACGAAGTCAAACATTTTACGGTCATTTTTAACAGTGTGATGAAGATGAATAATACTAATAATGAGTGGATGAGAAATAGTCGAAAGAGGCTTTGGGAAGAAAAGGGTAGAACAGAATTGACAGCTCTGCTTTACTTGTTTGGGTATATTATAACATTTGGTGGCGAATACGGATTAGTGTTTGCAAATTTCGACCGCCATTTCCGATTCATTTATCGGTTGACCCGTTTTGAAACCATTGCTACTACTCCAATTGAAACACAGAAAACTAGAACTTTGTTGACAATGTGTGCCGCAACGGGACATTCTTTGAACACTGAAAACCAAAGTAACAATTTTAAATTTGCAGAACATAATTATGAATTAATATTTTATGATTTAGCAAATATGAGAATCATCGGATATGTGCGCGCCTATTCATTGTCCGGACTACATTTCAAGGTTATTAACCGTTTCTTATTTACGAACCAAAATTAAAGTGTAAGACTACAAAGGAAGTTAGACAGAATAGGATTTTCCAAGTTCGGAATCCTGCACGGATTTCGCATGTTCCCAATTATCCACCCCATACGTTATTGTACACATCTATGGAACTTGGAAATCTCTGAAAGCATATTGACCCTTTTCTATATCGCAGCACTATTTTACAGCACATATGTTATTCAGAATAAATTTACCATGTGTGGTTTGTGATATGAACTATGTGGTTTGTGATAAGATGTAGTACGATCACTTTTTATGGCTTGTAAAATAATCGCGGGCAACGAAATGTGTCTCAAGATGTATCGATCAAGTTGATGATCAAAGCGCAATGAAACCAATTTCAAAATAACCGATATACGAAACATTATTCCAAAGTATTACAGATTTATTAGTAGGGGTATAAACGAGAATCCCATTCTAGAAGTTTGGGGAAGAAGGTTTGAAGATGCTTTTTCTATAGTTTGAAGGCTGCTGAATCAGAATTTTTTGGGTCCAACCTCTGGGAAATGTGGGGAACTCTGTAAATAAGATGGTAAAATTAGTACAGGGGTAAATTTGAAATCAAGTCAAATTGTGTTTGTACACCAATGTATTTGTCTCATTATAAGGATTAAAAAAGTATAGTTTGTATAGGTTCTGACCTTTAGTTACATGGCTGCAGCCCTGATAAGGTTCAAGGTCATCCTGGGCAAAAATATCTACTGCTCAGATTTTGTTGAACTGGTGTCAAATTATTGCTCTGGTCATACCCTGAAGCAGAAAATGCATTTAATTCGTGGGGTGACGTGGGGGGACAGCTCTGTATACAATTTGAGGTCAAGTTTTGGTGACAGACTATGTAGACCCTTGTTACGTTTGCCCACTAATCACGAAACCAAATGCCAAACATTGTAAATAAGGCAAGACGAACAATTTGACACCAGTTTCAACAAAATCGGAGCACTGGGTAAGGTTTACCCCAGGAGACCCGATGAACCTTAATAGGGCTGTACCTGTTTAACTAAAGGTCAATAACTTTTTTAATCCTTATGATGAGACAAATACATTGGTGCACATTGAAACACATTTTTGACTTGATTTCAAATTTACCCCCGTACTAATTTTACCCCCGTATTTGACAAAGTTCCCACATTTTCCAGAGGTTGGACCCCAAAATTATGTTTCAGCACCTTTCAAACTATAGAAAAACATTTTCAAACCTTCCCCAAACTTCTAGAATGGGATTCTCATTTATAACCCTATTATATGTTCTCCATGTGTGTCACATCCAGGTAATGGGTGCCATTCGTAATGAGTGCCTAAATGATCATATATTAAATCTTGTAGAAATAATTTATAAATTGAAATTGAAATCCATATAAAATCTGACTGCCACGGTCGACACTAATTCAAACAACAATGAAAAAGCGAAGCAATGTGTAATCAACTGACGAGTATTTTTTGGGAAAATTCGTCACGATTCTAGCAAAAGAAAGGACTAGAAATGAGGTCTCCAGACTACATAGGTTAAAGACCACAGGAACTGAGAATTATCCTTGCCAACCAACAAATACGCCCAATATTATTTAATTATTAGGGCCGGCTTCAAAAAACTGAAACAGCGGTTGTGGCTGGTTCCAATTCTTACCGGTCGAAACTGGTTCCTACAGGGTTCAACCGCCTGAACTGTCGGTCAACCGGCGGTTGAGTTTTGAAGCCAGCCCTTATTTGTAGCAGTACATGAATGATTTCCACGGAGGTGTTTGTCCGCGTCAGAATTATTTTGGACGTAAAACAGGCGCATGCAGGCCCTCTCAGACTTCGGATGCATCAATGCGATAGCTCCCGAAATCGCATTGATGCGGTAAAGTATGAAGGGACCTTAAGATCATCTGCTGTCTGTTTAGCTTATAAAACCTGTATATTGTAGCCTTGTTCAAGGCGCTCTACCAACTTCATTCACTGGTTCACACGTCTGATACAAATAATGTCACAGATCATATTAGGCAGAAATCATGCGAGGAGTGGAGCATATTCCCCCTCCCTAAAACTAAAGAAATAGCAATACCATGACAAAAATTCATTTTATCAAGCACCTAATTTGATGGCTCTAATTCCACCTGGCCTATGTTCCATGCTTGCAGCCTTCCAATAGCAAGTTCAATAAATTCCACTCAGGCAGAGCGCCTTGTTCTATCTGCAAGCTTTTTTCTGCATTTGCAAAACAAATTTATATGAGTTTTATACAGTGAAGATTAAAACCACAAAGCAATTAGAACAAGGCTGTCGCCCTGATAGCATAGCCACTACACCTGACCACAATTGGTATTTGTGGTTTTATACCCAGCCTAGCAGGCTCGTAGATCCAGTGTGCACAACAGACCACCAAGGAGTATACCAAATTATTTTTTATTGAATCTTTCTCTAGACAGTGTAGCCCCTTCAATGCTAAAGCGCTGATTTCAAACCTGCAAACACAATGTTCAAAATAATTGAGAATAAATGTCAATAAAAAATTAGCACGTTTGTCGGTTCTTAGCAGACAGCCTTGAACAAGGCTACGTATATTGGAGTGTTTCTGCACAATATGCAGATATATATTTTTGTTTTACCATAACATTGCTTTGGACTTTGATTCCATGATAACTTTATATTAAAGGTGCTTGTTCCGATTTTTGTCTATCGTGTTCTCTACTTGATATGAGAGCCTGACACTTGTACACACTGACCATCAAGTACCATGGGAAACAAACTTGCGGTTTTGATGCTAGACGCGATAATGCATAGTACAACGCCCTATTCACTACTGTGCTAATACTGATGGTTAACCACTAAAACGGTAGTTTTTTATCTGTATCTTGAGAAAGAAATGGATTTGAAAGCTGAAATTTCAGTATGACAATGAGAAAAATACGGCCTTTCATCTGATATTAAAATTGATACTACTTCCGGTTAAATCAGGGGGGTCCCAAAGGCGATCTGAACAAGCACCTTTAAAACGTGGATTGTGACATATTACCGCTCTCATACACAGATATGCACGAATGCGGGGCGAGCAACATTGAATATCGTGACATTTTGATTCAATTTGCATTTAAATGTCGTTGAAATTACATGATGAAAGTATATTTTTCTTGTATTTCAAGTGTGCGGGCTGAGCGCATTTCAAATTACATATCGCCAATGCAAACATAAATACAATACTTTTCATTCCTTTTCCTTGAATCACCTTTAATCCCCCTGTTCGCGTCACATGCACCCCCGTATTTGTGGGCCTTACACTTCTGTACGTGCAACATTCTCTGTAGCGAGGCGTGTGATCAACTAAATTTGTTGATCCGAGGGGCAACAGTTACGGATCTGTTTGAATGAAAGGAAATTGTTACCTTTTAAAAACTGTTTCGAGTGCAATCGTTTTAAGCATTCGCTATTTAAGTAACTGCCATAGGGTAAGTGAGTCAAAGAATTATTGTTGCTGTGCGCAGGGTGACAGTGAGTTTTATCAAGAGGAGAAAGTTCTATCCTTTTTGTTCCAGTCGCTGGAATGTAACCAATTTCAATTGGTCCAAAAAGTGACCCTTTCAATGCCACTCTCCGACAAAACTTCAAGCATACGGTTGAGTTATTAATCTTCACAGAGTTATTGCAAATAAGTTGTGATAAAAGGACAGTTTCAAAACTATACATAACAAATTTCTGTCATCTATTAGTTATAGGTTTGAAAGCTAGATCCGATAAAGACGACCTGTTTAGGAGGCTTTATGCGCACTTAATGTATTTTGCGCTACATCTAAACATTCAGATTTTTTCTATGATTTAGTGTGTGTGAGTCAAGCTGTAAAGAAGAGGACTGGAGTTTTTTGCGCCTTGGAAGGAGCGAATTTGAAAGACTCTCATCAATGTACACCCAATTCGTCTGGCTTTGATTTGCAAGCGTACACATTCTTCGATTAACCCTTGCGTTACCAAAGTGTTCAACAACCAACTCCATTGATAGTCAAAGTAATAATGCGACCTGTTTGACGAAAAAAAAAAGACATCATTTAAGCCTTGTAAGGAGGAAAGAAAGAAAGGAAAAGAAAGAAAAATCTTATAATTAGCATGTGTACAATTTAGCAGAGTTGTAGATCCCTGTGAAGAACGGGGGAGATCTTGTGTTATAGCAATTTACCAAAATAAACGCTTGTTAATAGACTTAGTTAGAAAATCTAGGACAGATGCTCCCTAGTTAATCAAATTCTGGTTGCTATCTATATGAGAGCGGGGCCGACGACGAGAGAAGATAGAGATTTAAAGCCACATCAAACGTGACACATGATGGGTTTATGAATTACAGGATTGCTCCTCGAAATCGTGCGGTAAAATTAAGGTGCATGTGATCAAATAAATACGAAAGCGATCACTAGCTGTTTTAACATGAGTGAAAAAAGGAGGAGAGAAATGGAGTGAAAGACGCGGAGACGGGAAGAAAGAAGAGAAAACAGACGACGGATGAGAATTGCTTGTGTGAGGGTGTACAAACAGTTCAATTATTCATGATAGTAAGGGACAGAAATAATAAACAATATTATATATAAATTATACAGAAGACAATGTAAACTGTATAAGATGAATAGGTGAAAGATTTGATATGATATGCTAGGACGTACTGGACAACCCAATTGGGCTTATAATTATTGCTGGCCCTGTAATCATACACCTATCATAATACTCAATATTACAAAGGGATGTCTAAAGATTACCTAGGTAAATATACATAACGGGAAAAAATAAATCTCAGGTAAACAAACTTTCACCGGAATACAATGATCGGGAATTGGACAGGAAGACAACTTTTCAACAGGTCGTGCTGAGTAATGTCAAAACTAGTGCCTACTGAGGAAGCAGAGGTAGAAATAAAGTGAATAAGTGAGGATAGAGATAATTATGAAGAATGAAGTGAGGAGAGAATAAGGACTTGGGGAGTAATTAAAATTGTACTGGTTGATGAAATGTTTTTTCAGTTAGCTTTAAAAGGTATATTTGTTTGTAATTGTTGTGATCATCCCCAAGTTTTGCGCCGTATACCTGAAGAAAGTGGCTTTTCAAATGATATTTTTGGGAGGGGAAGATCAAGTTTGTCGGCTTGTCTGGTTTTATAGCTTTGTATTTGTCCTGTTGTGGTGAAGTAATTGCTGAAGTTTTGAGGTAATGAATTATTGTGATGTCACCATGAAGATCGCTTTTTGAAAGTTGGTTTGAGGTGCTTACCTAATTTAAAAGCTTTTTCAGTGGTTAAATAATGGCAAAGTGTGAGTTCTGGGGGGGGGGTGAGTTTGTGATAGTGCGAATGGCGCCCTTTCTTAGTGGGTTTTTAGTTTGGTGAGTCGTGAATGAAATGATAGTTGGAGGCCAGATGATGTTACACTAGCTATAGAGATTCACCGCATCGTGTTCACCGGAGGAAAATTTTTGGACACGTCGATTATTTTGGGAGAGGAGGCAAGATGTGGCCCCGATTGCCCCTGTTTCATGAACAACTAAAATAATCTGGTCTTTCATGATTATAGAGATTAGACAGACTGTTGTGTTTCCTTCTTTATCCAAAGCAACGGGCGGTTTAAAAGTCATAACATTCAACTCGCCTGTGTTACATTGAATACCTTGAAGCAAAGTACGATTCGTCCAATTATAGAGTTAACTAATAGCTTAATGTGTCTTAAGTTGACCTGAATGATTTCACAAAGCTCAGAATGGATTTTAACCCCCTCTATGTTTCGATAGATTTCGCGTGGAATTTTACTTTTCACCCACTGCACACATCCCTCATTCAATGCCATACCTTCGGAAAAAGTACTAGAGGTGACACGATGGGTGAATCTACTATAATAATGTATATATGGGAGAACTGATGTGTTGTATAGTGATTTTAGTGTGTGTAGTCTGAAGGTGGTGTTAACTCTGTAGATTGTACCAATGCGTGAGACGCTGTGGTAGGGCCACCCCAGAGTTGATGTGTTGACAATTCCCATGTGTGTCCGAGACACGTCGATTGTGATGCCAAGAAATTTTGTTGACTGTACTGGGATATTGTCTGGTTATCTATTGTTATGTTGATTGTATTTGTACTGTTGTAGAGAAAAGCATGTGTAGTAGTTTTGGAAACGTTGAGAGAAAGTTCGTTGGCCCGTAACCATTGATTTTTTGCGAGTTCATTGAGCATATTGTCAAAAAGTGCATCAATGTTAGGGTCTAACATTCCCATGGTCCTTTTCCTTAGGGCATTAGGGGGACTGTATTTCCATGTATGCATTAAGTGGTAAGTGATAGAGTAAAGTTCACTCCAAAGATTGAAAATCATTACAAAAAGTGCAAAATAAAAATCCTCTTACAAACCATATTTTGCTATAGGTAAATGGTTCGGTTGTTCCACTAATTTGATCGATTTAACAATCTGAACACTCTGACTACTGTCAACGATTTCTCGGATTATCCGGAATGAGAACCTTAGCTTTCGTTAAATCTAATCATGTGCTCCCCTGACACCACTTTGTTGAAGAATATCGTTTGCGAATGTTTCATTTTCGTGTGGCACACTTTGGTGAGGAATATTTCGTGTTGTTGCAAAACAGTTAGGCAACAAGAATATACAATGTAATTTCACTAATCAGGAGAAGAAGGAGAAAGAAGGAGATGGCTCGAATTTGGAAACACGATTATCCAGGATTACTCTCAGTCACCAGCGTATAAATGTGGGAAAATCAAGGCCGCTCGATTGGACCTTTGAAACGTAATCTGTTCAAACCGAAGCAAAGCTTGGCAAGTCGGGAAAGTTTCACAATAGGAAGTAATCTGAAACATGACTACTAAAACAGTTTATTATTTCAAGCAAAAGTTCTCTGCTGGTATTGAACTCCACGTTTGTTTGACCGATAATTATTATTTTCTTCGTAGCGAAAGAATGAGGGTAAAACAGGACTTTTAATAAAGAAAACAGCCCCCAAAATTAACATTTTCGGTAAGCTAGGCCAAAATAATTGTTTGATTGTCCATAGAGGCCTCTGTGGATGGGCGGTCGTCGGTCGGATTTTTGTAAAATTGTTTTTTAGCCACGAGTTGTAATATGCTATTGCATCATATTCAGATGAGGTATACAATAATTAAAACATTGCAACTTAAATGAACAAGGCACTGACATGTTTTTTCTGATTTTTTGCATTTAATTTCAATTTCTTTCAATTTTTTCTTTTTTTTCACTCAAAAATTAAAAAAAAAATAAAAATCCACAAAAAAGTAAAACGGTATGGACGATGGTATTATAGGGTCGGTCGGATGCGGAGAAAATCAAAACAATAAATTTTTTTGGCCTAATTTTGATTTAGTGTTTTGAGGTTAAACATATTCGGTTAGTTCCTGTGAAATATGACATGATTTTAAATGATTAGATAAAATGCATTTTGAATTACACCTCAACACTATACATGTTTGTGTCCGGAAAGTGTCCCAAGTGCACAATGCTTGAAAAATTGGGGTCAAATTTGTCTGTAAGTGCTGACGGAGAGCACGTCTCGCTGTACTGATCCCAATCATAGTTGTAAAGGACTGTGCAAACTACCAATGACAACTGGTAATGGAATAAATATTCTGGGATTTAATGACAGTTTATGATAAGGTTCTCCAGCAAGTTAGTTGCAGCTCTTTGATCCAATCAATCGGATTTAAAGCAATAGATGAATCGGCGGTGTTGACCAAGTTTATCTTTGGAAGTAACAGTCGAACCACCTCCTTCTTTCATTCTTCTCTGCCTCTAATGCAGTAATTAATGTCTAGGGTACTCCGACAGTAATGTGGAACTGTATTTTGTGAACAAAAAGTTTTATACAATCTTGCAACCAGTTTTCTAAATCAAAAGTGTATATGAGGATTTTTCCAAAAATATGGGTGGTCATTTTTTAAAATGTGTTTGGATGTATTATAGGGGGGAAGTTTTACACTGGTTTATACCGGGGGAAAAAATATTAAGGGGAAAAAGTGTTTAAAGATACCTCATGGTTTCAGTACCTTTCAAGGATTACAGAAAGTAAATTTTGCCGCGGTACTTTTCCCGGAGTTGTTATATACTACCCGACTAAAAAATCGAACGATATAAATTACTGTATTAAAATGTATGTAGGTATGTAGGTGAATTAATAAATGCCAGGAGCGCTGTGTCGCGTAATGGTTTGCTTATTGACTGGGTCCGTAATGCATTGATAAACGAAGCATTTGATGTGGAAGTTTGAGAGATTTATCAAGCTGGCTTGGCGCGTTCATTGAAAAGCAAGTTTGACACGTTGATGGCCATTCAACATCTTTCGGATTTTTTTAAGGAGGGGAGTATAGTTCCAAGAGTTAAGGGTTAAACGGGTTCAAGGTCACACTGGGGGTAAAATTCAGATCATCGGTTTGTTCTAAAAACGGTGCAAATTGTTTGTCTTACCGTACAGAAGCCGAAAATATTAAAGGTCGCGTGGGTCAATGACGTTTGATAATAATTAGAGGGCAAATAGGCCATGGTCCACAGGGTCTACGGGAGGACACGTCATATCTCTAAAATTCACTTGGAAAGGTGAAACACAGAATCTATACAAATTTTCTTATTAAGTATGACCCAATGAATAAAACCAGTTTCAAAAATCGGACCATTCTATAAATAATGACCTGAACTTTCTTGAGCCTATTTACTAAAAACAATAGGTCGGGGAAATATGGAAAACTATAACTTTTTAGAAACCTTATGACGCAGCGAACCGACTGGTATAAATTTTAAAACAATTCAACACTTTTATTGGTTTACCCCTTGTGTTACAAATTTTGCCCCCTTATAACCCCCAAGAACACCATTTAAAAATGAACACCATGATTTTCAGAGTCTCCATTGAAATTCTGTATTGGAAAAACATTGTGTCAAAATTGTTATATGAAAAAAACTAAACCAAAACATCCATTACATTTCCCAGGTACTATGAACTTCTAACAAGGAGGCGAGGACACGCTCTATTCTATTCGAAACTGCACTGAGGAACTTATTCAGCTACGCACTTGCGTATATGGGACCATCGTTTTACGTCCACTCCGAAGGACGGGCATTTTCATGATACGCTTGTGCCTAGTGCAAATGAGCACAGGGAAAGAACGAGATTTTTTAAAATCAAGTGGTCTCTGCCGTAACTATATGATCCACCTTTGCAAAGAGGAAGATGGCACTTTATTTTATATGAGAATCTTAAAAATTTCATTCAAAACTTAAACAAAGAAATACAAGTCAAAACCAAAGGGTTGGCAAAATACAAGATGCCTTTTTAGTTGTGTGTATTACCGCTTTTTGTAGCCATTGTATTGTAGAATTGTAGGAGTGTTAGATTGAAAAGTGACGGATGTTAGAAATTTGCTGCATTTCTACTGCGGAAGTTATGGTTAAGGCCTGTTGAACCATTACTCGCAAAACTTAAAAGGGCATTTATTTATGGGTTGCAGGTTGCCTTTTAAAGTAATATATGTGATTTGGGCTCTGACCAATCCATGGTTCAAAGTTGCAAAAGACTTACTGTGCACATACATCACCCCAAACCCCCAAACATCCTAGCGTTAGAAAGCATTCAATGCTGTCTTGAAGGCATTGGGGAAGAGTTGAGCAGACCGCCATGGAGGAAGTGTCTCTTGAAACACCAAGTGTATTGAGTGTGAAATATTTAGCTAATATTTAGCCCCACACCCCCCCCCCCCCTTGTTGTTCAGTGCTCAGTGCTTGTTGTTGGTCAGCCTGCTGCACCCAATTTTCACCAGAGTATAAGTTTGGCACATTGCATCAGGATTCACAAATCACAATAACTTACAAACTGAATGTCGTGGAGAGCTCAATTCATGATAAGAATCAGTCGATAACTTCAATCTGCGTGAAACATAACATACCAATGCAAATTGATGTAGCAATATAATCACGTTTAGCGTGGGCCACGTTAACACAGCGAATTCTCAGTAATTCGTTTATTAACGCATGCTATCATTGGCGCTCTTACGAAACATTTTCTGGGAAGCTAAATACCTGGTGTAGGTGTAACCAGATACTACACTGCAAATCTATTATTACGAAGTATGTTATATGCTTTTATTCATTGGTCTGATTTATAAGCCTGATAGGCGTGATATATTGAGAAGTATTGAATTCTCATTGGGCAGTGGAAGGTTGAGTGAAAACAGCCTTTGCCTAATCTAAATGAATGATTTAATTTTTTCAAGGTAATTCCATGAAATCTCGCTTACATATCCTTGAAAAACAAACGATCACGAAGATCCACAAACCACTTATCCTAGACGCACGAACTACGGACCATATATATATAGTTTCTCAGAGGCAGGTTAAAAAGCTGCATTTTTAAGAAACTGTAAACATTTGAATTAAAAAGGAAAGAAGCAAACAAAAACGAAGAAAAGAAAGATTGCAGTAGTAACTTATGCTCTGAGATTCGAATTAACAGTTTGTACACGCGTTTATGAGATAGACAGTAACTTTTGTCTTTTGGTTCCTGACTATCATTTTCCATCATGGCTGCTGATTTTCAAGCTCTCTGTGGAGGTAAAAAATCACAAAATCTGGATTTCTATGCAAATAGGTGCCATATAAAACAAAACAGAACGTGGAGAATGTGAATGAAAGTGAAAAAAAAAACAGGAAAAAGGGCCTAGAAAATAGGCACGTCCTAAGGAGAAAAAAACTTGCAAGTAACAGATGCACATCACACGTTGACAACCATACAATCATTTAACAAAACTACCGAGATGTTACATGGAGTGGAGTTGTAGACACACAACATAGACAATTAAAGAAATAATTCAACATTAATACAAATTGAAAACACTTCTTTTTTCCGAAAAAGCAAATCGTGATTACTCCATTTTAATCACAAAATGATGCATCTCCTCAGGTATACAGCATTTGCTGTTAATACGTACTCTTGTTCCAGGAGCGACTTCATGCGCATCAAATCCAATGCACAAAAGATATAAGTAAAAAATGTAATAAACGCAGGAGTGGTAGGATGCACCAGTCGAGATAGTTCGTATTTATTATTCCACCTTTAAGCCCTTTGCCCGTGATTCACTTATATTTCCCGTTACGACAATTTCCGAAATTTACAAATCATTTTAAATACTCGAACAACAATCGCGCTTGCGCTTAGAATAGTTTGTGCAGAGAGTTTCAGGAAATGTATGGGTTCAGTTTAACGACCTTGGGAAGTGTTGATGAACATGTTTAAGATACGGAAAAAAATAACACCAGTATGCCTGTGGGATTAAACCCTTGGTGGTCATTCAGTACGTATACTCTAAGTACACTTCAGTGATTCATGTGCCGCTTTTCCTTTCATCGATGTAATTTGATTCCTTTCTCGGAATGTCGATACAAGATGAGGTCGGTGTTGCCACAAGGGATTGGTATTAGCAATTGTGGGATCCTTTGTTTTTAATGTGTCACTGATGTAATGCTTTTCATCATAAACGGTTCTTACTTACTATAAGTGTGGGTATCCTGATTTACGGGTAGGGCTTGCGGAAATGATCATTACAAAGCGCATGAAGTTGGTGACACCCACAAATACCATGGAAAGCTGTATATCACGGAGTTGTATTTTCTGTCATACATTTGTCATATGTATTAAACTCTCTTAAAACTAAAGAGTGAAAAACCACTTAAAAGAGTGAAATCTCACTCCAAAAAAGTGCCAGCTGAGTGACGCATTTTTTAGAGTGAGATCCACTCTAATAAAGAGTGAAAAAATAACTCTAAGCCCAGAGTGCAGAGATAAATCCTTTTTAGAGTGAACTAGTAACTCTTCTTAGAGGGAACTAGTCACTCTTTTTGTAGAGCAGCTGTGGGGGAAAGCGTAACTAGCCAATTCACTCTTTTAGAGTTGGAATTCCTTTGTGAATTTTTGTTGTTTGGTGAGTATATTGAATGTGTAGTCATAACTCATCGCATCGTGGACATGAATGAATATGTGGCAGCATTCATGGCATGAGTCAGTTTGACATGCATGCAATGTGGCATGCATGACGTGCCTGTCATGGAATGCCCGTGACATGCATGATTGTGCGTTTCGTACATGCAACAGGCCTGGCCTAGCCTGGCGAAGACTACCGTATTTCCCGGGCCGTATTTTCGAGTGATATTACAGTAAATAACATTTATTGCTTCTCCACACTTTGTTGTTAAATGCCTATGAATTGTGACCGACACATACCATATACTCACATAAGATCTCTATGGTTTCTTCAATAATTTCAACTCGGACAACCATTTGCTGACGTTCTCGCCTAACTCGTCCGCAATGTGTCGAGAATAATCACGCGATTTGCGGCGTCTGATTGGCTATTAGTCACTCCGAAATAGAGGTTTACTCACTCTGTAGAGTAAAGCCGCTCGATAAGAGTCGAGTTGATTTCACTCCGAAGAAGAGTGGCATTTAAAAAACAACTCGGTAACAGAGTGAGATCGGTTAACCCTCGAGTAAAAGGTGTATCGCTGCATTTCTCGCTCTTTTAGAGCTAAAAAAGCCAGTCGATTAGAGTAATTAACATCACTCGAAATTCAGAGTGATTTTTCACTCTTTCCATTGTAGAGAGTATAGTTCCTTCCGTGAATAACATTGCCTGCATACGTGTTTTCTACACAGAGAGTGCTATAGTCAAGGACATTCTTAGTAGTGTGTGGGTCGGCATATGTTGCAATCAAACAAGCTTGCATTTGATGGCAATGCGTGGAATTATCCAGCCTACCGTACCCGTTGTTTGCCGGCGAGGGACTAAAGAGGCAAACAATTTGTCCTTGACTATAACGATTATAGACCCTTCAGTAAAAGATAATGGCCGAGCTTTCAACATTGTGGAAAATAAAATACGGCTAAGGCGAAGTTTTTTTCCACGAATGTAGTGAAAAACGAGGCCATTATCTGACTTAACGCATACCTCGGGTGTTACCATTGTTGTAAGGCTTGTTCAAGCTTGTCGAGTACTACAACTTTTTGTTGTTTTTAGAATGTGAAAATACAATTAAAAACCGAACAAAGAAAGATTTAAAGAACTGTTTCTTCTACGAATGTCGTAATAAACAAACAGTGGCGTAACAGGCGGCGGGCAGAGGGCAGGTTGCCCCCCCCTGACGACTTTGGCCGAAAAAATTTGCAAAACTCATGCTAAATCAGCACGTTTTTAGCCCTTGACCGGGAAAAATTGGCCTTTTGACCCCCCCTAAGAGGGGAAAGTTCCCAGGACGGGGAAATTTGCCCCCTCGAGCGGGCAGGCCCGTGACGCCACGTACACAAAAAAAAATAGAGATAATGAATAAGAAGAGTGTCAAGGGTCCTTTATAACTTAAGAAGTATTGTGTATAAATTTCATTATGCTTTAAACAGGTTCCTGAAATTTGCCTGCCTAAATGCAATCGTTAGGAGGATAAAAGGTTCAAACACAGTGGATCTATGCTCACTCAGTCATGTCAGTGGTGAAAATAAGAGCCTCTGAATTACACGTACGTTTTTCGTGGGCAAACACTATATTTTGGTGACAAGGAAAACACCATGCATAACTTGCCGGTGAAAACAGAGAATGCAAACAGTTTGATAGGATACATTGATTTGACCGAAATGGGATTTATATAATGGATATTTACTGCTACGGCCTCACCGCGTTTGAGTTTATTTGTATTAAACGCCAGTGAACTTTCCAGTGAAACACAAAATACGATAATGGGATATAATACATTGATTTACCGAAACTGGATCAAAAATTATGAAATATTTTACTTCTCCAACCTCATGTCTGGGGATCATGCTAAAGCTATTGGAGCTAAAACACTGCATCAGAAATCGACGCAACCAATCAGGAGAGTTCTGGGATTTATTTAACGTATTCAGTGTTGATTGAACGAGCGAGTAAGCAAATGGAAATACCATAAACACAGGAGATAAACGTGAAAACTGTGGAATAATATAACCTCCCTACGGATAATACTGATAAATCTGCCTTAAACGGAGAGGAATGTTAGAAAGGTAGGCCTATCAATTTCATTATTACTTGGTGTAAGCAATCACTTGCGACGTCCATCAGTAATCATGTTCAAGCTGAATACTATCCCTTACTATTCACGCTGACAATTTTTTTATTACACTACTTAACACTTGTTAAAATGTTTTAACACAGTGCAACTGAAGGTATATGGAGGTGAACACTTATGAATAATTTCAACCTTTATGCCTAATGGTTCGAACATACACATTCAATTGTTTGCATTTATGAAATGTGAATATGTCTAATTTTCAAAAGAACGATTAAAACAGTAAGAGAGATGTCATTACGCTAGGGGAATGGAGGATTTGAGGGAGAATAGGAAAAAATTGTAAGCAAGAGGGGAGTATGAAATATTCATCAAAGAAACAAAAAAAAAAAAGAGAGGAGGAACAGCATGGACTTTTATATGGTAAAATCACTATATCAAGGAAAATGTGAATTTTTTAAAAAGGGAAGCGAAGGAAAACGCGATTTTTTGGCCGAAAAAAGAATTAAAATCCTTCATGCCCTCCCCCGCATAAATATTGACCGCCCCCTAAATACCACGGTTTTAGATTAAAATTCCCTATGACTACGTTGTGGTGTAACTGATTAACTAATACGTGTGTTTTAAAAAAGTGCAACGAATCTATAAAACAGTTTGATTTACCGTGTTGTTTCCCACTGTGATATCTGAATAATTGCCACTGAGTATGATTCACACATTTCTGGATTTTGACATCGGTTACTCACAATTAAAAGATACCTTCAAGATTAAGTTAATAAGTCTATAAACGTTAACAAAAAACCTCAAGATCAAACTCAAAAGGTGAATTGTTGGTTGCGCAGCTCCTTTAGGCCAATAATAAAAAAAATAAAACATAAAACATGTACACACCCCAAAACAAATAAAAGATAACAAAAAAGATTGGAATGAAATAAATCTTGACTATATAAATGTTAACGTAAGAACGTATTTCCGCAAAATATAAATACGCAAAGTGAAATGACAATTTAAACATGCTCGAGATTAAAGTAATAAACGACAATAAAATTAAATACAAATATAAAAGCCAGGAATAAACTAACAAAAGAAAAATATCCCACATCTGGTCATACGCAAATGTCAATTGAAAGCATTGACACACACTATTTTATGTTTAAATTTGACGAAGATTATGATTGTATAGGTCTAATGGTGATTTTCTGATGAGTTTACATTAATAGTTAACATTAATAATGACAGTCAAACGAAGTATTATTTCTAATACTTTAATCTTCTGATTTCTTCTTAACGCACCCACTTATAACAGTCATGGCTTTGTTTTGTTGTTCCATTGTTTTGTACGAATGTAGAGTTAGAACATAACACTCCATTCGTAAATGTACGAATGTGAGACTTTAATAAAAAACTCTGCATTCGTACATTACGAATGGAGAGTGTTATTGTTCTAACTATACATTCGTGCAAAAGAATGGAGCGAAAAAACAATGCCGTGACGTCATAGGGGGCGTTAACCTACGATAATATCACTGGAGAGAGGAACAAAGACGTTGCCTCTGCTCCCAATGGCTTTACCCTGCCATTCATAAGATTTAATTCGTCTTTGATGTGAACAGTAATCAATCGTTGTGCTTGTGTGTTGAATGAATAATAGAGAATGTGAATTGTAATTATTGATGTTTTCTTAGAGCAAAGTGAGTCGGTTAGATCAAATTAACGGACTTTGTGACCAAAGCATCAAAAAACTCATATATACAAATATATAAAATTCCACTAATCTAGCATTTTCATCTTCTGTACCTGGTCCGGTCAAAACAAATACTACAAATTAAGGGGGGGGGGTCTACGTTTCAAATTGAAAAAATTTGTATTAGCTTATATTGAGTTGATATCACGAGAGGGAAGCGTAAACTTTCAGCTTTTCATTTGCTTGTTGTTTGATGTAAAAGGACATCTCCGTTCAAATTTTATGCTCGATTTAAGCAAGCAAGTCTCGCACGTTCGATGTATTTTTGTATACATTTGTATGTAAAAAGTGCTCACCCTGTGATTTTTAAGCAAATATAATTTTTTATTATTATGATCACATATTACATGCTTTTTCAAAATTAATTTATTAAAACATTAAATAAATTCATTATGCATCAAACCAACTCGATATTTTCAGCTTGACAGCATTTCTTATGTATTTCTTTATTATCACTCATCCAGTGATACTTAAGACAATTTGAAAAAAATAATTTAACCAATTAGATCATCCCCTATTTGCACCAAAATGCACTAAAAATGTAATAATTTATTATTTAAAATAAATGAACAATTATTTCCAGGATTTGGGCCAAATTAATAGTTTTTTTGCAATTTTTAATATTTTAGATTACGTTTCGCTCGATATCTCAAATGGTGAAAATCGGGATTTTATGAAACGGGAACGAACGTAACTCAAAAACGAAAGATTTTATGAACATGAAATTTGGCACAGATATCAAGCATCCAAAGGGCTATGAAACCATGAAGACGGATTTTTTTAAAATTTGCAATTTGGACAATTTTGAATTATGACATAAAGTTACCTGATTGGTCAGCTCCTGGTTGCCGTGGCAACCATATCAAAAATCCGGCTTCATGGTTTTCTGCGCACTATACCCATGCATCTTCTATTTCTAAGTTTGGTGTAAATGCAAGTTACGGGTAAGCAGTTACATTTGTTCCCGTGCCAATTAGAGGTCCTGTTCAGTTACCATGGCAACAAGATCAAAATAATTCCGATTTGTCAAAACTTTTCAACATGGGCTACAATATGATATATGACATGCACAAGTAAAGTCAAGAAAATTGCAGTTGAATGTCGGGGTAAAAAACGTAGACCCCCCTTAAGCATGTATTAACTCTGTCAGTGAGAATCAGGAGATTTAAATTATTTTAATTATCTGCATTAACACAACAGTTGAACTAAGCTAATTATGTATCTACTCCACTTCATCTTTTTTCCGCTTTTTAAATTCCGGTAGCAACACATCCCCTCCAAATGAAACGATACCTTCGGCAATATGCATTAAGTGACATCTTGCAGTTACTGTCCATTTTCCCTATTCACTGTGCACACAGTGCATTCAATAGGCCTATGACCTGTCACGCGTACTCTGTGCTTAACGCATAGGATATGAGAAAATTCACGTCGTTGCGAGGAAAGTGCTCAAGGGATTTTCTTCGTAGAAGCTCTAATTGTAGAATATATTATCATCAATAACATATGTGAATTTTATTGTGATAGAACATTCAGAAAAATCCGAAAATGGTTAATTTATAAAGAGTGGTATTTTGGTAGGGTATAATGCTAACTCTATGGCAAAAATCGCCAGTGATTGCTGTGCAGATTCAAAAGAGCGTCATGGACAAACGGTTAGACCTATACTCTTCGTAGAAGCTGACAACCAAGATAATCTTATTTTCTATAAGGTGGTGTAATTTGGTTGACATACGATACTGAAAAATATCCGAAACGACCATTTCTAACAAGGCTTCCAAAATGTGTAAAAACAGGCCTACTCGCCAATGTTCATGCACACAGTGTGTGGGTAATCACTCATCCATAGCATTTCATTGATCAGTGATTGGATGGTGCCCTGTGAAGTGGGAATCATTAACATACGATCAAACTTATGAATGGATTCATGTCACAATGATTCGGTTGGGTGGGCAAAAGGTCGAGGCCCGTTTACAGTGGACACTAACTGCACTATGACAGGAATAAAAAAACAGACTAATTATTGTCATTGTCAATTGGCTTGGTTGAAAGCTCAAATCAACCGATGGGTGTTAGTTGCGCATTCGTGAATATTCATTTGACCTAAGTGAACCGCGCAGAACTGGGCAGAACCGGACAACAACCTTGGTTTGGTATTGATTCTGTTCTTTAGATTCTCGACAATTTGTTCAATTTGTTGCAGTCCGCGATCTCGGTGGTTTCAATTGCTGATTATACAACTTAAACATATCATCGTGGTCACGACATAGTGTCGAATCTGATTTTTTGGTCAAATTGAGTTAATAGTTGATTCTGGCTGCATTTTATGTACTCTTTAATTGTACCCAAAAATAAAAGTGAAATTACATCTCCTAACCAAAATAGGCGCAGTCGAATAACACCCATTTGTATAAAACGGGTTTCACTAACAATCGAATACGTATTCGATAGCTTTACGTGTCCAAATATCTCAAAGCACACAGATAATTGCGAACGAATACGTATTCGCTGGGACAAAGATTGCTACTTCAGTGATCAAAATCGATGAGGCAATCGGTGAAAATTACCTTTCTATACTTCATGAGGGATTGGTCATGTTATTTCACATTTTAATGTTTGTGTTTTAATTATGTTACTTGTACTAAATGAAACCTACGGTCTGTGCGTCGCGAAAAAGAAAGTTTTGTAGTTTTAACATTTGTACAAATAAACCAAATTTATCACTTTTAGGGGGATATAGTGACATTAACCCTCGTATTACCAAAGGGGAGGAGTCCACCCCAGGTAAACTTTTTCTCCGGTGCGCAAAAACGTTAAAAACATTCGTTAAGTCTTCCGTATAATTATTTTTGACGAAACAAATGTGAAGGTAGCACCGTCACCGGGGTTAGCGTCGAAGTCGATTGGTGGGGAGTGGTTCTATTACCTCTATTACCCATTATTGAAAATGCAGCATTCTGATTGGTCAGTTTACTGCCCATTATTCTGCAATAATGAGCCGCTAATGCATTTTCTTATCATTTATTTTCATTCATCAGCATACAAGTACACATAAATTAGGCATATTACCTTAAAACCTATACAAACAACCAAACAAACAAAATAAAATCAAGTTGTTTTAGTTAATAGAATACAAATAAAGGTTTTGTAGTATCATCTATGGGCTCATAATGTATCTTCGGGCGAAAAAAAATAAAAATAAGGGCGCCATTATTTAGTTTTTCCTACCTCGGGCAAATTATTCGCCTATAAATGATAGTTATTAGTTCATTTGTTTAAATATTGTGCACTGTATGGCTCTAAAATTATATGTTGATTAAAAACTAGTAATTTTCCATATCATTTGGGGCCAAAACCCGCATGAAAATCCAATATTCCTACCTTTTTGATGCAAAATTTCATTTTTTCATTTTATACTCTGATGTGTGTCTGTGGAAATGACCAATTTTGCCAACTTGTGAAATTTGACGTCATTGTGACGCCATACTAGGTTATGTTGGAAGCAATAGAAAACGGAGTTCTCGGGGTGTTTACCACCCACCCTTAATAAACCGTGTTACAAACATAGACTTGGTAAACATTATTATTGTAAAAGTTTGATTTTCTTTGATGTTAATTTGGGTATTCTGAAACTAAATAATTACTAATACATCATTAAAAAAACTCGCCTTTCAGGAACAAATGGATATTTTCTTGGGAAGTTGTTTGTATAAGCGTTAGTCACTATGAGTTACAATATGCTCATCCACCAAGGACACAGTTCAGTGAGTTGTACTTGTACATACATTGACATGAACTGACCTTGTGTAATCTGGGTATCATATATCATGCCCAAAAACCAGGGGGTGTATTTTCTAAGTACACTGGCGAATGGAGGGTACTGAACTGTGCCAATGGAAGTGAGATTTTACTAGCTCATAGTGGGTGCCCTCTAAATTGTTTAGATTATGTTAGATTTGACTATTGAGTATATTACCCATTTAACTGTTAATTCGTTTCAAGTTTGGTATATATTTTAAGCGTGTACATTACTTTAAAAGATAGGCACTATATATGTAATGAGAAATTTAAGAAAACGAGAAAAATATGGTTATTATAAAGTTGTATAGACCACTTATCCTCCAAAACCTTTTGAGTTATGAAACATTCCAGTTACATTTTAAATAATTTTTCTGAGCTCATCAGTTCTAGGCAATATTTATTATGTGTTGCAACATGCATACTATTTATTAATTTTTATATAACATGCACTGCAATGTTTGTGTTCCTTCTAACTTATTTACTCCTGAAATTGTTTTTTTTCCTGCAAAAATTAGTTAAAACATATTGGCGACTAATTAAAGATATTAATTTTAAGGAGTCAAATTTGTAAGAGGTTATTATTTTCTGAATTCGTTGGTCATCGTGGTCAGTCTACGCAATATTTTACAACGAGTGATAATGCAACAGTGAATGTT
The DNA here is from genome assembly GCA_023653785.1 of Ophioderma brevispina. Classification (NCBI taxonomy): domain Eukaryota; kingdom Metazoa; phylum Echinodermata; class Ophiuroidea; order Amphilepidida; family Ophiodermatidae; genus Ophioderma; species Ophioderma brevispina. Next base: position 25,424 of record JAMKCH010059291.1, on the reverse strand, counting down.
TCCCATTTTAACCGCTTATGAAAGTCGTTTGTATACAAAGTTGCACTGTTTGTAGCATAAACACAATGCAATAGACATCGTCGTCGTCGTCATCGTCATCGTCGTCGTCATCGTCGTCATCGTCGTCATCGTCGTCATCGTCATCATCATCAGAATCATCGTCGTCGTCATCGTCATTGTCGTCATCGTCATCGTCATCCTCGTCGTCGTCGTCATCATCGTCATCATCATCATCGGCATCATCATCATCGGCATCATCATCATCATCATCATCATCGCTATCGTTATTCTTATCATCATCATCATCGGCATCATCATCATCGCTATCGTTATTCTTATCATCGTGGCATCATCGGCATCATCATTTTAAAATAGTAAAAACCCGTAGCTATAGTAATCTCACCATACCAACATTTAGAAATCAACGGGTTTCATGCAGTCGAATACGAATTCCACTCCTTAGAACACAGCGAATCAAACATTTAGGTTTTGACAAACTGTCAAATCACATTCAGTGGCCATTTTGAATAAGAAAACAGTTGTTTCTTGGTATTTTAATACTGTCGTCAGTTAGTAACCATGCAGGTCTTTAACATACACCACTTAAAATAGCCATTTCCTATCATTTCATTTAATTACACGCATTCATAAGTAACTCAAACTTCCAAACGCCTTTTTCTTAGAACTAGCATAAATGCTGATTCGACAGTATGCAGAACCCACGACGATATGATGTCGTACGTCTAAATTTTGTGTTTGTTGTTGCTTTCGAGTTTGATTATTGTTCCAAGACCACTAAATAATGTTGACAACATTTTCTGCTTGTGTAATCTGACGAAGTGTCAGATCGGGCAATCTTGTTCATCTTTTATGTTGAAGGGTGCAGCTCATTGGAACTCCAGGAGTTCTAACAGAGCGAGTCTTCTTACCCATGTATGGCTCCAACATGAAACTAAAGCAGGCCGGTGATAAGTGTAATATCAACTTTGAGTCACTGTCTAAGCGTGTGCTCCATATAAGAGAAAATTTTCTACGCATTCCCAAAAGGTTTCTGCATACTTACAGTTCTGTACGTGCAATCACTTCTCTGTAGCGAGTGCTTGCGATTCAACTAAATTTAGTTTATTCAGAGGGCACAGTTACGATCATTTTGAATGAAATGAATTGTACCTTTAAAAACTGTTCGAAGTGCAATGGCTTTTAAGCCTTCGCTATTAAGTATCTGCCAGTCAGCTGAGTCAAGCATTTATTGTTGCTATGCGCAGAGTGACAGGGGTTTTATCAAGAGGAGAAATGTTCTATACATTTTTATGCCAGTCGCTGGCATATGAACATTTCTCATATTTGTCCAAAAAGTGCACCCTTTCAAATGCACTCTAAGGCAAACTTTCAAGCATGCGTTGAGTCATTAAATTCTTCACAGAGTTATTGCAAATAAAGTTGTACGATGAAAGTGAAGTTTCAAAATATGCATAACAAATTTCCGTCATCTATTTAGTTATAGGTTTAAAAGCCAGATCCGATAAGGACGACCTGTTAAGGAGGTTTTCCATTGTGTGCGCACTGTACGTATTTCGCGCTACTATAACGTTTCTGATCTATATTTAGTGTGTGCCGATTCAAGCTGAAGACTGGATTTTTTTTACCTTGTCCTTCTGAAAGCCGCGCCGGAATTTGAGACCCTTCCATCAAATGGACACACCCAACGTTGGCGGTATTTGACAGAGTACAAACTTCGCTTAGATAATCACCCTTTTGCGTTTACATTGCGCCTGTTTGGTTGAGACAAAACATAAGTTATGCCTTGTAAAGAGAGAAAGAAAAAATCATTATCATTAGCATGTGTACAATTTTAGCAGGGTTTGTAGCATACACTGTAAAAAACATGACATCTTGTTTTATAGCAATGGACCAAAATTAATGCTGTACAGGACTTATAGTGTAGAAAATCTAGGACAGATGCTCCCTAGTTAATCAAATTCTGGTTGTATCTGTATGAGAGCGGGGCCGAAGAGATTTCAAGCACATCAAACGTGACACATGATGGGTTTATGAATGTGCAGGATTGCTCCCCTTTAAAGTGTGTAAAATTAATGGATGCATGTAATCAAATAAAATACGAAAGTGATCACTGTTTTAACATGAGTGGGATAAAGGGAGTAAAGAAAAAAGGAGTGGAGGCAAGGGAGACGTGAATTCAGTATAAAGAGGACAGAAAAAGAGAACAGATTCGAGATACTACGTTATGTGAGTTATTATTCTTGTAAAAACATTCACCATGGTCCTTTTTCCTTGGGATATAGGGATGCATTGAGTGGTACTCTGATAGAGTGAAGTTCACTCCAAAGATTGAAAATCATTAAAAAAGTGCTAAAATCACTCCAAAAGAGTAAAATTCCACCTTCATAACCATAAGCACCTCGTGTAGTCTTGACAAACCTATATTTGCTATATGATAACGGTCTATTCCACTAATTTGATCGGCTTACCCCATCTAAATACTATGCCTGCTGTCAACGATTTCTCGGATTTTCCGGAATGAACTTGGCTGTCGTAAATCTAATGCATTTGCTCCGGTGACACACTTTGTTGAGATATATCGTTTGCGAATCTTTCATTTTCGTGTGGCACACTTTTATAGCAACAAGAATAGACAATTGTAATGGCTTTTAATGCAGTGATTAACTACTCTCTATTCTACTAGCTGACAAGGGGTACCCCTCAACTCTGACCAGAATGGCTTGGGGCAGTCAGAGGTGTACTCTATATAGTCTTATCTAAACTGACTGATGGACATATACAGCTACGACTTGCAGTACATGGGACCATCGCTTAAACCAGGGCCGTACGCAGGATTTATTGGGGGGGGGGGCGGTGCGGGACTTCGAAAAAGTGGACCTTTTTTGGTAAAAGTGAACTTAAAAATGGTCATTTTTTGGACTTTTTTAACATTTTATCACCAAAATGTGGACTTTTGTGTCAAACTTTCTCTAAATTTGGACCTTTTTAACAAAAAGTGCACCAGTAGACCTTTTACCGATTTTGTGGATTTTTTTGGGGGGGGGGTGGACCGCACCCCGCACCCCTCCCCCCGGGTACGGGCCTGGCTTTAACGTCCACTCCGAAGGACGGGACACTTTCTTGATTCGCTTGTGCCCAAGTCCAAATGAAGCACATTGAAAGAAGAATTATTTAAAATCAATTGGTTTTATACCTTCAGAAATTCAAAATTGCAGACAAGCATGTAGCTCCAACGGGGCCCCGTAAAGGTGATATCCCAACCAGTGCATGGGACGCGCGTTCTCACAAGACAATCATGACTGCGTTAAAGTATACACAAAGCTGCCTTATGCTTTATTCCATATCATGGGGCAATATTAGGTTGTTGTCATCAAGATCTAAAAAATGATGCAAATGCTCGTTAGACGACAACGTTCGTTGATGAAAGAATCGCAGGCCGCCAAGACAACGGGATGGAGGTAAAGAACAAAAACTAATGTTATGATGGTTCAAGGTCATCTGGTACCACATTGGGTAGTCACGTGGCATTTCTTTCTTCTGCGTCCCCAGCCCTTAGAAACTTTTTGTCTTTTTTGGCTGTCATGACCTTCCATGCTCCACGTCTGCAAAGCTCTCTCTTCCGCAACCACGTTGAGACCTGGCCTCTGTCGTAAATATATGATCGCACCTCTGCAGGAGAAAGATAACGGACCTATATGGAAATCTTAAAATTTCATTTAAAACGTCGTGTTTTTTTTCGAGAGGTATATTGAAATGATATAACTGGAAGTACAAATCAGGTCTTGTTCAGTTCATATTGCAATTCTCCAGTGCGAGTATTATGGGACACTAATGAATGAATATAAGGAATGCGTTTCAATCAGTTCCACCCCGGTGATTTTGTATTTTCATATAGCTGTCGCAGTTCACAAGAGAACAATATAATCTCAAAGAGATAATAGTTGAGCTTTGTATGATTGTAAGACGACGCTTCATTTTCAAACCGGATTTCAGTGTTTCCTCAAATATATTTACTTTTTATTCTGAAAAAAAGATAATTACAAGTCAAACCAAAGATGTTTGCAAAATACAAATGCCCATTTTAGTTGTCTGTATTACCGCTTTTTGTAGCATTGTAATTGTAGAATTGTAGGAGTGTAATTGAAAAAAAGTGAAGGATGTTAGAAATGTGCTGCATTCTACTGCGACGTTATGGTTAAGGCCTTGTTGAACCATTACTCGCAAACCTTAAAAGTGCATTATGTTTATGTGTTTGCAATGTTGCCTTTTTAAAGTAATATATTTATTTGCTGCTCTGGACCATCCATGGTTCAAAGTTCAAAAGTCTTACTGTGCACATACCTACACCCACAAACCCCCAACAAATAGCCTTTTAGAAAAGCATTCAATGCTGTCTTGAAGGCATTGGGGAAGGTTAGAGCAGACCGCCATGTAGGAATTGTGTCTTGAAACACAAGTGTATTTGAGTGTGAATATTTAGCCCCACCCCCTCTTGTTGTTCAGTGCTTCACTATGTTTAGAATGTGTTCCAACATTGTCCGATGGGAAAGGGGAAGGGTAACTAATAATCCATGTCCCTGCTTTCTTCTAGCTGCACAACTTTTCACCCACAATATAAAGTTTTGCACATTGCATCAGGATTCACAAATCACAATACTTACAAACTGAATGTCGTGGAGAGCTCAATTCATGATAAGAATCAGTCGATAACTCCAATCTGCGTGAAACATAACATACCAATGCAATATTGATGTAGTCAATATAATCACGTTACGCGTGGGCGCACGTTAACACAGCGAATTCTCAGTAATTCGTTTCTTAACGCATGCTATCATTGGCCCTCTTACGAAATTTTTGGGAAGCATAAAAACCTGGTGTAGGTGTTGTACTGTATCATAATTACTACCCTGCCAAATCATTATTAAGAAGTATTTATTGTTTAATCATTGTTATGATTTATAGCCTGATAGGCGTGATAATATTTGAGAAGTATCTGAAATTCTCATTTGAGCAAGTGGAAGGTTGAAGTGAAAAAAAAAAAAAAAAACAGCCTTTTCCTCATTCTAAATGAATTATTTTATTTCTTTAAGTAATTCCATTGAAATTCGCTTCCATATCTGAAACAAACGAAAACTCGAATTATCCACACACCACTTATTCTACAAGCACGAAAATCGGTTTTATATATAGTTTCTCAGAGGCGAGGTAAAAAGCTGCATTTTTAAGGTCACATGTTAACATATGATTAACAAAAAGGAAAGAAGACAAAAACGAAGAAAGTATTGCAGTAGTAACTTAATGCTCTGAGATTCGAAATTTAACAGTTTGTACACGAGTTTCTGAGATAGATCGTATTCTTTTTCTTTTGGTTCACTGCTATCATTTCCCCCATGGCTGCTGCTTCAAGCTCTCTGTGGAGGTAAACAATCTCGAAATCTTGATGTCTATGCAAATATAGGTGCAATATAAAATAAAACAGAACGTGGAGAATGTGAATGAAAGTGGAAAAAAGAAAAAAAGGTGCTAGAAAATAGGCACTTCCTAAAGAGAAAATATTAACTTGGAAGTAACAGATGAATGCACATCACACGTTGTCAACAACATCATTTAACCCTAAAGCCTACCGAGATGTTCCGTAGAGTGGAGTTGTAGACACATAGCATACACAAGTATATAAATAATTCAACATATACAAATGAAACACTTTTTTTCTAGAAAAAGCAAATCGTGAATACTCCATTTTAATCACAAAATGAGGCATCTCCTCAAGTAAGAGACTCAGAATTTTGCTGTTATACGTACTCTTGTTCCAGAGCGACTTACTGCGCATCAATTCCACTGCACAAAAGATCCAATATAAAATGTAATAACTTCATGAGATGTAGGATGCAACAGTCGAGATTGTTCGTGTTATCTCACCTTTAAACCCTTTGCCCGTGATTCACATAATTTTACGACAATTTCCTAAATTTACAAATTTATTTTAAATACTCGAACAACAATCGCGCTTGCGCTTAGAATAGTTTGTGCAGATAGTTTCAGGAAATGTATTGGGTTCACATTAACGACCTTGGGAAATGTTGATGAACATTTTGAAGATAAGGAAAACAAAAATATAACACCAGTTAAATATTGAAATAGCCGCCATTTTGCATTTCAAGGTCAAGACTAACATTTGAACTATTAAAAGTTGCAAAATTGAATTTGTCATACACGAAAACATATAATTAGACACTTATATCTTTAAAATCGGTTTATATTAGCAATTTGATCTTGACTGAAAGTGCATTGACCTTTGGACATTTTTGGCCATAGTGTCCTCATTTGAAGTCGGATCTATAACAAACTATACATTTTTAGATTCCGTATGATAAGGCGTGTAATTTGACATGCATATTAATTCAATTGTGACAGTTTTCAATTTTTACCCCCGTGTTAACTTTGTTTTCCCCTTCCCCAAAATGCCGGAACATTGAAGCGGCAAGCCCAAGTCAAAAACCTTCAACATCGACCAGGGAACACCAAGACGCCTTCAAATCTTTGTCTCCAGAGTTTGGTCATGGGGTCTACAGGCTGGTCTTCTACTAATAGTTACACATTGAAAGAAAAGCTATCACCGTTGGATTTTTAGGAAAAATTTATCCTGGTTTCAACCCCCCTCACAGAAGCTGTAAGATTTGCTACAAAAATTGTCTTTAAAGGTGCAGTTTAATGCCTCGCATATTGGTGTGTTTCTGCACAATATGCCACTCATTTTTAAAGGACATGTGATGAAAATCTAAACCCTATACCCGGCGCGTACATGGCAGATATATAATTTTGTTTTACTAAAAAAAGCATTGCTTTGGATTTTGATTCCATGATAATTTAAACTTTATATTAAAACGTAGATTGTGACATATTACCGCCCTCATACACAGATGTGTACGAATGCGGGGCGAGAAATATTGAATATCGTGACATTTTTATTCAATTTGCATTTACATGTCGTTGAAATTACATGGTGAAAGTATTTTTTCTCGTATTTAAAGTGTGCGGGCTGAGCGCATTTCAAATTACATATCGCCAACGCAAACATAAATACAATATTTTCATTACTTCTCCTTGAATCACCTTTAATCCCCCTGTTCGCGTCACACCCCGTACTTGTGGGCCTTACACTTTTGTACGTGCAATCACTTCTCTGTAGCGAGTGCTTGCAATTCAACTAAATGTAGTTTATTCCGAGGGCACAGTTACGATTATTTTGAATGAAATGGATTGTACCTTTAAAAACTGTTCGAAGTGCAATGGCTTTTAAGTCTTCCCTATTAAATATCTGTCAGTCAGCTGAGTCAAGCATTCATTGTTGCTGTGCGTAAGGTGACAAGGGTTTTATCAAAGGTAGAAATGTTCTATACATTTTAAGGCAGTCGCTGGCATGTGAACATTTCTCATATTTGTCCACAAAGGGCACCCTTTCAAATGCACTCTCAGACAAACTTTCAAGCATACGTTGAGTCATCAAAATTCTTCACAAAGTACTGCAAATAAAGTTGTACGATCAAAGAAAAGTTTCAATATATGCATAACAAATTTCCGTCATCTATCTAGTTATAGGTTCAAAAGCCAGATCCGATAAGGACGACCTGTTAAGGAGGTTTGTCAGTGTGTGCGCACTGTACGTATTTCGCGCTACATCTAACATTTCTGATCTATATTTAGTGTGTGCTGATTCAAGCTGAAATAGAGGACTGGATTTTTTTTGCGTCCTTGAAGGCGCGTAATTTGAAGACTTCTCATCAATGTACACACAACCGTCTGGCTTTATTTGGCAGCGTACACATTTCTTCGATTTATTGCGTTTACCAAACGTGTTCAACATACCAACTTCATTGATCGTCAAAGTAGTCCTGCGACCTGTTTGGAGAAAAAGACATGATTTATGCCTTGTAACTTTTAAAGAAAAAAAATCATTATTATTAGCATGTGTACATTTTTAGCAGGGTTTGTAGCATACATTGTGAAGAATATGACATTTTGTTTTATAGCAATGGACCAAAATTAATAGGACTTAGTGTAGAAAATCTAGGACAGATGCTCCCTAGTTAATCAAATTCTGGTTGTATCTATATGAGAGCAGGGCCGAAGAGATTTCAAGCACATCAAAAATGACACATGATGGGTTTATGAATGTACAGGATTGCTCCCCTCAAAGAGCGTAAAATGAATGGATGCATGTAATAAAATAGATTACGAAAGTGGTCACTGTTTTTAACATGAGTGGGATAAAAGGAGTAAAGAAAAAGGAGTGAGAAAGGAGAGACGTGAATTAAGAGAAAGCGGGAGAAAGAAAGAAGAGAAACAGATGACAAGAGATTTAGGGTGTGGGGTCCTTTTTCCTTGGGACAAAGGGACTGTATTTTCCATGTATACATTACATTTAGTGGCACTAGCTAAATGTAAAAGAGTGAAAGACACACGCTCTGAAAGAGTGAAATTCACTTCAAATATTGAAAATCATTTTAGAAAGTGCAAACAATCACTCCAAAAAGTGAAATTCCATCTTCACAACCGTATACCTTACGCAGTCATTACAAACCTTAAATGGTAGTCTATTCCACTAATTTGATCGGTTTACCCCATCTCTAAATACTATGCCTGTAGTAATTTATTTCCACATCATAATGCATCAAGATAATACATGCATATTACAAACAGTTATCTAAGTGAAATGATCAAAATAGTTGGAGAGCCAGGGGTGGCAAATTTTGAGGGGGTCTACACAGTGAGCCACAGAAGGTTTAAGAACGGTTCTTGGTAAATTTTGGGGTGCTGATTCCAAATCTCTTATGTGTACTTTCGTAAAAGTGATGGAAAATTCCTAAATTTTCCATTAAATTGGCATTCCTTGGTTTTGAATTATAATATTAGAGTTTTTGCATTTCAAAGTTAAAACAGCATCATTTTGTGTATTTGTCAACTGTAAATTGCTTATCTATTGCTATGATGTTAAAAAATCCAGACAGGGAATAAAATTACAAAACTAGCATTAAAGGGGCATTCGCTTACTTTAAAATCTCAAATTTTCTTTGTGCAAATCTTTAAAATATAATAAATGGTAGACATTGATTCTTTTTTCATTATAAAGTTGTCACAGTGGTCCAATACAATCCCAAAAGACATTAAGGGGGTACTCCTTTAATTTTGCATTAAAGGGGCACTCCATGATTGTTAAATATCACATTTAAATTTTTCCCGTTCAAAGACTTTGAAGCCTTTCAACTGAAAAAAATTAAGAGCATCAATTATTGTGTTATTGAACAACTATGAATTGCTTATTGTCTCTAGCTGTGATGTGTAAGGAATCCCAAATAGGCATTAAAGGGGCAACAAGTTACAAATATAGCATTAAAGATGCATTCACTACTTTCAAACCTTGAATTTTCTTTGTGCAAAGGCTGAGTATATATATTTTGGCCATCAAACATAACTTCAAAACAATATCATAAGTTGGACTAGGGCACAGTAGTAGTTCATCCTTTCCCATTTCCCAGCAATAAACGTTTTCCAAATCCTTCCAGCAACCTTCTTGCGGGTGGAGAAAACAAATCGTGGGTGGGTGTCACAAGATGGAAGTCTTCTCACTTCTGAAAGGACACTGCGCTAGCGATAGGTACCTTCCACGACCTCTTTTACAATACCACTGGACAATCCGGTGGCAGAGGGTCGCAGATATAGCTACTCATAAACGCAAAACACCTCAACACTGTCTGATCGCCATGCTAGTAAAGCTTGTAGAATTTGGACAGCGGCATTTCCCATCCGTTTTAACCAACACACCCTTTAAGTCTGTTGCAAGGTGGAAGCCGAACTCCATCCGAGGACCATTTATAGAACGCCCAGGATGAGGATTGAGCTTGAACACCATGCGCCTTGACTAAGGAGCCTGCCAGGCGAATATTTGTTTCTTATCAACATCTCGGATGACGGAGGTAATCCAGCGGCTGATTGTGTCTAGGTGCAGGACCATGGGGTGTCAATGTGTAGATAACGAGTTGTTTTGGTGTACGAATGTTCTTTATACGGTCCAGATACCGCTCAAGGGCCCTCTGAGTGGCATGCAACCTTGGTGAGTCGTGGCAGAAACACGCTTTCGGGGTAAAAGAAAATCTGGTTTTTGGCCAGGAACCCTGTCTGTGGAAGAAGAGACATCCCTCCCCGCCCAAAGCGGAGCTAGGTACCTCGTCAGCGAGCAAAACTTGGGTCTCACACTCCATTCGGCCACAGGCGACAGCCACCAAGAAGGTGGTCTTCCTAGATAAGTCCAGGAGACAAGCTCCTGGATGGGTTCAAACTCTTTTGGTGCAAAGAATTGTTGCACTGAGACCAAGTCCCATTCCGGAACAAGGTTACGCAACAAAGTACGATCCAAGAACATACCCTTCACCAGGCTGGTCAGGAAGCGGCTAGCGGAAACCGTCATGCCATCCCAAAAAACCCCATGGAGCTCGTGGATGGTCATGCGGTAAGCCCGGACAGTCAGGACACTAATACCCCCTTATGAAAGATTTCTGTAAGGAAATTTGTAATTTGACTTAGAGTTGCAGACACTGGGTTGCTCTCTGATCGGCATGACATACACGGTAACGGAGAAGTTAAAGTCAAGAATCGTAAAATTCTCACACCTTGCCTGAGCAGAGAGTGTGGCTGCCTGATCAGAAAAGCCCGGCTGAGAATTTAGTCTGCAGAAATGTACAAGACAGGTGGCAAAGCGTAGGTGGTGCACTCTGGGACGATTGGATGGGCTGGCAGACCCCTTATCAGGTCCACCCCGCATTGAAAACCGATCTAACACTAATAGCCTGGGGACCCACAGGGTGGGATGGCCAGGAAGGGGCCACCAATAGGATCAGACAGTTAGTAGACTGAGCCACCTTCTTGAGGACTCGCGGGATCATAGGCGCTGGTGGAAGACGTAGGCAATCGGCCAGAACAATCCGCCACCAGTGTATCGGGCTCCGAGAGCAGTAAGCAGGGTGTTGATGATCACCACCTGATGTTGAAAGGTCCACGTATCGACCATCTACCCTTTAAAGGATTATGCGACAAACCGGTGGAAGGAGCTGCCACTCCACCGAGCTAAGCTCCCACCTATTATCCCTGGGACATGGGAGGCCTTCAGCCTGATTTTCCAGCTCTGACACCACCTGAGGAGCCGAAGAACTTCTTTGAAAGGGCTGGGGCTCCTGGCCCCTCCCTCCTTGTTGATGTACGTTACCAACATCTTTTGGCAAGGGGTCCACCGACCTAAGGCTAGAAAGTTAGCCCAAAGATCGAAGATATTACGTGGTGGCGTGCCTGTGCCGCAGACCAGCGGCCTGGCACCCGGAAAGAGAGGAAGTGAGCCCTACCCCGACTTCCACGCATCCATCCTCAGGGTGATTGAGGGCACCGGTGGACTGAATTGGACTCCTTGGCTCAAATTGAGTGGATGCCTCCTACATTGACTGTCTGAGAATAGATTTCTGGAGACCGGAATCTGAAGAGGAAGACGATGGTGCCATCTTTAGTTTGCAATACGAGACGACGCCAATCAGGCTGTCCAGCAGATCCAAGAGACGAAGCTGTGTTCGGGCCAACACCGACGGACTGCCCAGGATTAACCGGGCACAGCCTGTTACCGCTTTCATCCTAACTCTAGGCTGGTTTCCAAATAAGTGAGATACTGCAACGGCCATCAGGCCGACCTGTTCACATTCACTAGTCTAAGAAAGCCTAGTGCTCGGACCAATGGCACAACATTCCCCAAGGGACTACCATTAGCCACTCGTCTAAGTAAAGACGAAAATGGTTTTCCTTTTCCGTCTCAGGAATTCGGCCACCACCTGGACTACTCGAATGAAGTTTCTGGGAGGCGTCGAGAGACTGAAGGGGGGGGGGGAGCTGAACTGCTAAGCCTCCCCTCCCATTTTTCCAAGGACCTGTCCGTAGAACGTATAGGAAGGCATCTTGAAAATCAAGGGTAGTTCCACGCCAACCTTTCTGAAGAATTTTTGGCACGGCGGCCAGCGTCTCCATGCAAAAGCGCCGGTGTCATAAACTACAGTGTCCGCGTGACTGAGTGTCCTACCACCCATCTGTCTATTGTGTTCGCCATTGAGTGCTGTATGCATCGTTTGTTTCAGCACTGTACCCAAATGGCCTCGTATACAAGGTCACGGTTTTATTCCGTACATGTTGCTATGGTAGCTAGGACACTCTCTCATGGGGGACACTCAGTTTCTTTACACCGGGCCGTATGTAGTACGTTAAAAGTGCAGCGAGAGATTTCACATATCAGGTGTCCCTAAAAATGTGGAAATTCTGATTTTTGCACTAATGTAGAGCTTCCTACAGGGTTTTGGGGAGCTGGCTCTTCAACTAAAAGGCCAATATTGACCAGAAGTGATCGTCCCCTTTACAACGAATACTCGGGTTTTCCTGAACGAACCTAGCTTTATGTAAATCTACTGCGTGTGCTCCGGTGACACACTTTGTTGAAGAATATCTTTTGCAAGTGTTTCATTTTCGTGTGGCACACTTTGGTGAGGAATATCGTTTGTAAGCGTTTCATTTTCGTATTTTGCAAACATTTATAACAACAAGAATAGATAATTGTAATGGCTCTAATGCAGTGATTAACCACTCTCTACTCTACTAGCGGTACCGGTCAACTCTGACAAGGATGGCTTGGGGCAGTCAGTCAGAGGTGTACTCTATAGTCTTATCTAAACTGACTGATGGACATATACAGCTACGACTTGCTGTACATGGGACCATCGTTTTAACGTCTACTCTGAAGGACGGGACATCTTCATGATTCGCTTTTGCCCAAGTGCAGATGAAGCACAGTGAAAGAAGAATTCTTTAAAATCAATTGCTTTTATACATTCAGAAATTCAAAATTACAGACAAGCATGTAGCTCCAACAGGGACCCGGTGTGAAAGTAATTATAGTTCGGCAGGAGCCACAGTCCGAGCTCCATAGGCGACAACGGAATAAAGCATGAAACTAATGTTGCGTGAAAAGTCACCTGAATCGAGTCCGCTATTCGTTACCGTTGTAGCCGGACTATGAATACGGCGGACTATAATTATTTCTACACCGGGACCATCAGCACCAAAGGGATACCCCAACTAGTGGGGCCACGCTCTCCCAAGACAATCATGACTGCGTTAAGGAGTACAATGACACGACCTTAAAATAAAAATATCAATATCCTCATATAACGCCATAATACAGAATAAACATGATAAAAGGCAGCTATTTGATAGTAACGCTAAATATTTAAGTATGCACAAATAACTGCCTTATGCTTTATTTCGTATCATGGGCTATTATTACGATGTTGTCATCAAAATCTCAAAAATGATGCAAATGCTCGATAGACGGCAACGTTCTTTGATGGGACAATGGGATGGAGGTAAGGAACAAAAACTAATGTTATGATGTTTCAAGGTCAATACTGGGTAGTCAGGTGGCATTTCTTTCTTCTGCATCCCCAGCCCTTAGAAACTTTTGTCTTTTTTGGCTGTCATGACCTTCCATGCACCACGTCTGCAAAGCTCTCTCTTCCACAAACACGTTGGGACCTGGTCGAAGTTTGCCTCTGCCGTAAATATATGATAGTACCTTTGCATGAGAAAGATAACGGCACTAATGGAAATCTTACAATTTTATTCAAAACGTCGTGTTTTTTTTTCTCGAGAGGTATATTGAAATGATATAACTGGAAGTACAAATCAGGTCTTGTTTATTTCTTACTGCAATTCTCCAGTGCGAGTATTATGGGATACTAATGATTGAATTATATGGAATACGTTTCAACCAGTTCCACCACGGTGAGTTTGTATTTTCATATAGCTGTCGCAGTTCACAAGAGAACAATAATCTCAAAGAGATAATAGCTGAGCTTTGTATGATTGTAAGACGACGTTTCATTTTAAAACCGGATTTCAGTGTTTCCTCAAATATATTTACTTCTTATTCTGAAAAAAAATAGATAATTACAAGTCAAACCAAAGATGTTTGCCAAATACAAATGCCCATTTTAGTTTTCTGTATTACCGCTTTTTGTAACGTTGTAATCGTATATAGAATTGTAGGAGTGTAATTTGAAAAAAAAGTGAATGATGTTAGAAATATGCTGCGTTCTACTGCGACGCTATGGTTAAGGCCTTGTGGAATCATTACTTGCAAAACTTAAAAGTGCATTAATATGTTTATGTGTTTGCAATGTTGTCTTTTTAAAGTAATATATTTATTCGCTTGGCTCTGGACCATCTATGGTTCAAAGTTTAAAAGACTTCCCTTACCACATCCACAAACCCCAACATAGTCTTTTAGAAAAGCATTCACTGCTATCTTTAAGGCATTGGGGAAGGTTAGAGCAGACCGCTTGTGCTAGGTATGTAGGAATTGTGTCTTGAAACACAAGTGTATTTGAGTGTGAATAAATTGCCCCACCCCTTCTGACAATGTTGCTCAGTTATCAGTGCTCATACTCCACGTCCCTGCTCTCTTGAGTCATCTTGCTGGACAACTTTTCACCAGTAGTAAAGTCTTGAACATTGTATCAGGCTTCACATTACTCACAAACAGAATGCCGTGGAGAACTCAGTCTTGTGCACAATGCATGATAAGAATCAGTCGATAACTTCAATCTGAAACAAAACATACCAATATAGTTAGTCATCATGTTTCAGGTGGGCGCACATTATCACAGCGAATCGCAGGAGAACTGAGTAATTCGTTTCTTAGCGCATGTTATCATAGGTGCTCATACGAAATGTTGTAACATATTTTGAGAAGGTGTACTCTGCTGTAGGTGTAATCATAATTACTACACTGCAAATCTATTATTGAAGAAGTATTTTATTGCTTTTAATTCATTGTTATGATTTGTAGCCTGACAGTCGTGATAATATTTGAGAAGTATCTGAAATTCTCACTCAAGCAAATGGAAGGTTGAGTGTCGCGTAATGATAGGTTTCATAGCAACAGAAAAACGGCCCTTTTCCTCATTCTAAATGAATTATTTAATTTCTTTCAAGGTAATTCCATGAAATCTCGCTTACATATCTTGAAACCAAACGCACGAATACACTTCACACACTGCTTATTCCTACCTTATACTAATATACCCCGGGGGGGGGGGTACTCAGTGGAAAAGGGTAGGTACATATGTGCTGCCGATATGGGTCACATTTTCATGCCTTACTATAACAATGGGTCGTTTTTCCCACCATGCTACTATAAAGATGGGTCACTTTTTGAGGTCATTGCTACTATATAAATGGCTCCATTTTTCAATTTTTTCAATTTTTCAATTTACTATGAAAATGGGTCGATTTTTCTGATTTTTGGAAAAAGTTACTATGAAAATGGGCCGATTTTGCCAAGATTATTATGAAAATGGGTCGAAATTTCAAGCCAACTATGTTAATGGGTCGAAATTTCGGAACCAACTATATAAATGGGTCATATTTTTGTACAATTTGGTCACTATAAACATGGGTCGATTTTTTTACCCGGTGGACGCACACCCGTACCCAATTTTGGGTCGAGTACCTCCCCCGGTAATATACACGCACGAACATACCGATTATATAGTTTCTCACATCTAACGGGTGAGGTTTAAAGAGCTGCGTTAAAATGTTAAGAAGAAAAAAAGAAAACAAAAATGAAGAAAGCATTGCAGTAGTAACTTAATGCTCTAAGATTCGAAATTTAACAGTTTGTACACGAGTTTCTGAGACAGACTGTAATTTGTTTTTTTTTGGTTCACTGCTATCATTTCCCTCATGGCTGATACATTCAGGCTCTCTACGGAGGTAAACAATCTCAAAATATTGATTTTTATGTAAATATAGGCGCAATATAAAATAAAACAGAACATGGAGAATGTGAATAAAAGGGAAAGAAAAAAGACAAAAAAGTGCTAGGAGATGAAAATAAAGTTGGAAGTAACAGATGAATGCACATCACACGTTGACAACAACATCATTTAACCCTAAAACCTACCGAGATGTTCCGTGGAGTGGAGTTGTAGACACACAACATAGACAAGTATATAAATAATTCAACATTATACACGAATCCGATTTTACACATTCCAACACCTCACTGGCAGCCATAGCTGGGGTGCATCCTGCTTGAATTCACCCAAATGTGCAGATTAAGTGTAGCTTTTGAATTATACTTAATCAAGCGTGGTACAGACGTACAAAGATTTGGGTAGGTTTTGGGTTGGAGGCCCCCAGTAATGGCGGATCAATTCTGACCATCATTTGGCTGGTCGGATTTGTCTATATACAAATGAAACACTTTTTTCTATAGAAAAAGCAAATCGTGAGTACTCCATTTTAATCACAAAATGAGGCATCTCCTCAAGTAACAGAATTTTGCTGTTATAGGTACTCTTGTTCCAGAGCGACTTACTGCGCCTCAATTCCACCACCAAATAATCATAAAATGTAATCAACTTCATGAGATGAGGATGCAACAGTCGAGATAGTTCGTGTTATCTCACATTTAAACACTTGCCCGCGATTCACATATTCCCCGTTTCGACAATTTCCTAATTTACAAAGTATTGTAAATACTCGAACACCAATCGCGCTGTTACGCTTAGAATAGTTCTGTGCAGGTAGTGTCAGGAAGTGTATTGGGTTCAATTTAAAGTCCTTGGGAAATTTTGATAAACATTTAAACATAAGGAAAAAAAAAATATAATACCGAATGCATGTGGGATTAAAACCTTGGTGCTAATTGATGTACAGCAAGTATCTCTAAGACAAACAAAGACCTCCATTGACGCCTGTAGGAGAAGATTTAGGACAAGCACCGGACGCTGTCACCGATGGCAATTCGCGCATGGGTAGTACATTCGGGTGACTGACCTAAGTATACACACAAGAATGTGTGTACATTGTAAGTGTCATGCAAAACCATGCTTGACCGCGCCACAAACACGGATCCGCAGGGCAATAATTATGACAGCAATCAATACTCCTATGCATCCCAGTTTCAAACTTGGTTCCACTGCCGGAAAATGGGATATGCAATTTGGCTTTGTCTTATTAAACTAAATGTCAATTTGCAATGATGACACTGTGAGTTCATGAATGATCTAAGTAATTTGTAAACCGACACAGCTAGTACATCTCACTAGTAACATGATATCGCGCATAATTACGATAGTTAGGAGTACTTTTCAACCCTCAATTTCCGGGATTGACTTATGGCGCAACTTCAATAACATAAAAAACAATACCAACATTCAACAAGGAAAGTTTATTTAAATTTGTTTCAGCTTCCGATAGCCGAGATCATACCGGATTTTCCCATTATCATTGCGCATATAGTTTTGACCATCTGAGTCTTAAAAAAGTTCTGAACGTCTATGAACCATATTCAGAATTTCAAAATCTCCCAAGCTGTATCACAAGTATGAAGTCACCATAAGTAATGAGAGTTAATGAGCGGCGCTCTGCATTTGTAAATTGTATTGGAAGAAGTGTGTACGTGCAAGTACAGTTCAGTGATTCATGTGCCGCTTTTCCTTTCATTGATTGTATTTGATTTCATTTTCTCGGAAATGTCGACATAAGATGAGGTTGGTGTTGCCAAAGGGCTTAGTTGAGATCTTGGATCCTTTGTTTTAACATGTGTCACTATGTAAGTGCTTCCATCATAAAACTGCGTTTTACTACTATTCACTTGTGGTGATCCTGATTTACGGATTATGCTGCGAGTGAATCATTACAAAGCGCATGACGTTGGTGATAAAAAACATTTGAAGCTGTAAATCACTGAGATGTATTTTCCGTCCTACTATTTGCATCGATATTTAATATATATAGCTCATTCCGTGAATAACATTGCCTGCATACGTGTTTCTACCACAGAGAGTGCTATAGTCAAGGATATTCTTAGTAGTGTTTTGGGTCGGCATATGTTGCAATCAAACAAGCTTGCATTTTGATTGGCAAATGCGTGGAATTATCCCGCCTACCGTACCCGTTTGTTTGCCTGGCGAGAGACTTCGGAAGCAAAACAATTTGTCCTTGACTATAATGGTTATAGACCATTTCACCTCCGATAATATCACTGGAGAGAGGAACAAAGACTATTGCCTTCTGCTCCCAATGGCTTTATCCTGCCATTCCTAAGATCTAAACCGTTCTTTGATGTGAACAGTAATCAATCGTTGTGCTTGTGTGTTGAATGAATAATAAGAGCATGTGAATTTTAATTATTGATCGTTTCTTCTTAGAGCAAAAGTGAGTCGGAGTCGGTTAGATCAAATTTACGGACTTTGTGACCAAAGCATAAAAAAACATCATATAGACAACTATATAAAAGTCCACTTAATCTAGCAATTCTTTCACCTTCTGCACATGGTCAGGTCAATAAAATCCTACAAATTAAGTATTGTGTCAATGAGAATCAGGAGATTTAAATTATTTTAAATTGATATACCACATTTTAAAGCCTTTATCTGCATTAACACAACAGTTGAACTAAGCTAATAATGTATCTACTCCACTTCATCTTTTTTCCGCTTTTTAAAGGTGCATTTCGTGATTCCAGCACCTTTGAGTTGAAAATTATGAGTTATGAGCGAATGCTTGTTTCCCACGGTCCCATAGGCCACTGTGCTGTAATTTCTGTCCGTTTACGGACAGAAAATACAAAGGTGCGAATTTCTTACAGATACGACCGAATTTGCACGTAAGATTGGGTCCACATGGAGTACTAAGCTAACGGTTTCAGATGACATAGAAATATAACTTTTTTTTTAGGTATAAGTCGGGCGGGCACGAAGTTGGTGGATCACGAAATGACCCCTTGCATTAATTAAACGAATAAAAAAATCAGACTAATTATTGTCATCGTAAACTTGTTGCGGTTAAAGTCAAATCAACCGATAATTGTAGTGCGCATTCGTGAATATTCAGACCTACGTGAACCGCGCAGAACCGAGCAGAACCGGAACAAAACCTTGGGTTAGGTATGATTCTGTTCTTTCGGTTCTCGCACAATTTGTTTCAATTGTTGCAGTTCGCGACTCGGTGATTCAGTTGACCTGATTACACAACTTAAACTGATGCTGTCGTACGTCTGCATTTGTTATTGTGATTACACCAATTCTAAAGGACCCGTTCATACTGTACCGCATCTGCATTGAGGTAGTGAGTTTTCAGAAATACCGCATGGAGTACCGCAATGAAATTATTGTAAACTGGATTTTTGCGGTACACTGGGGTGTTGCGGCGCGGCTGAAATGATCGATATACGGCACCGCAACTCACGAAACCCAGATGCGTAAAGTATGAACGGACCTTTAGATCATATGATTCATCGTTTCTGCTGTCTGTGTATCTTATAAAAATATTCATACCTATTCCTTTCATCATAAGTAAAAACGCATTTATTTCAATTTTTATGAATGAAACAGGAAAATCAACTAATTTTAGCAAAATTGGCGGTTGTGCGGTTTATGACATCAATGTTATGTCATTGTTATGACGTTACGTAGGACGTCTAGGTCAGAAATACCTTTCAAACACAAAATAAAATGAGCCTTGTGCACAAATGATCAATATATATAATAAACAGTTTTACTGAATTTTACTTGATTTGGTCCCGAATTTGGTATGTCAAACAAAAACAATACACAATTAGTTAAGATTACTTATGGTTTACTAGTGTCCTGTGGTGAAAGCGTTGCAGTTCAACGTGATGTTCTCACAGCGAAGACTCAAAATGACAGCGCAACAAAGTCATACAAAACTCCTCAGGTATTAATTCCAAGGGAATTTCTCAGTCCTGAAGCGTAATCTGGTCCAGCAGTTCAAAGGACGACAAGGATAAATGAAAGGCCCCGGCGATAATAAATCCACAGTCCAAGATAATCACCACGATTTCTATATGTCCACAATGGAATCCTATTTGATTCCCAGCACTTTCGGCTTCAAAGCCGACAGTAGATAATTACAGCGACTCTGCGGGGCTCACATGGAATTGAACATATATAAATCCTGGCACTGTGTTGAGAAGCATAAAATCTAACATATTGCTAGATAAAACTAGCTATCCATACTGTATAGATGAGTGCAAACTGCGACCGCGAGACTTAACTCCAATCTCCTATATATAATGACTCACAAAAATCCCAGTCTAAAAATAGACATTACATCATCTGAGAAACATGACTTGCACCACAAATCAGATTTCACAATCTAAATTACATCACTTCAGTATATATAACTTTGTGGGGAATCCCAGATATTGCAATGTTTGATATTTTTAAGCATAAACAAGCATGAGTCAGTTACTAATTTAGCATTCTTGGGGAATCCCCACTTCCTATTGTGCAATCTAAAACAGGTGCACTTAGCAAAAACAACTTGGGTATTCCCCTTTCTCACATTTATAGTAAACAAAAATTAAAAACTGTCTCTGTGCAGAACTCTTTTCTCAAATAAATTGAGAAGAACATTTATTTAAAAGTTAATCAGAACAATGGAGGCCATATAACATATGGAAAATTCGGGCTCCTTCGGTATTAACATAAAAAGAGTTGATCATGGCTTACGCATTGAACAAATCTTCACCATTGATTTTTAGGAAAAATATCCCATTTCACCTGGCAACCCCCTCACCAAAACTCTAAGATTTTTACAAAAATTTGCCCTTAAAGGCGCATTTTAATGCCTCGTATATGGTGTGTTTTTTTCTGCATAATATGTCACTCCTTTTAAGTTTTAAAGAATCTGATGAAAAATCCAATCCCATAATCCAGGCCATAATGTAATGGGCCCTACATGGGATGATATATAATTGTTTTACAAAAAATTAGATTTATCTATTATAATTAAACTATATTTAACGTAGATTGTGGACATATTACCGCCCTCATACACAGATATGCACGAATGCGGGGCGAGAAATTTTTAATTATCGTGACATTTTTTTTTTTTTTTTTTTTTTTTATTCATTTGCATTTAATTTTGCGTTGAAATTACAATGATGAAAGTAATCTTTTTTCTTGTATTTTAATTTTGCGGCTGACGTATTTCAATTACATATCGCCAATGCAAACATAAATACAATACTTTTCATTACTTCTCCTTGAATCACCTTTAATCCCCCTTTTCGCGGCCATGCACCCCGTAGTTGGGCCTTACACTTCTGTACGTGCAATCACTTTCTAACTTCTCTGTAGCGAGTACTTGCGATTGACTAAATGTTGGTTATTCCGAGGGCACAGTTTTTACGATCAATTTTTGGAATGAAACGAAATTGTACCTTTAAAACTGTTCAAGTGCAAATGGCTTTTTAAGCCTCGCTATTAAGTAATCTGTCAGTCAGCTGAGCCAAGCATTCATTGTTGCTGTGCGCATGGGACAGTTTGGGGTTTTATCAGGGACAATAATCTATACATTTTTTATGCCAGTTTCGCTGCATGTGAAACATTCTCATATTTTGTCCCAAAAGTGCACCCTTTCAAATGCACTCTCAACCAAACTTTTCAAGCATACATTGAGTCATTAAATTCTTCACAAAGTTATTGCAAATAAAGTTGTACGATGAAAGTAAAGTTTCAATATAGGCATAACAAATTTCAGTCATCTATTTAGTTATAGGTTCAAAAGCCAATCCGCAGCCGGACGGACATGTTAAATGTTACGGAGGTTTTTCATTGTGTGCGCACTGTTACGGTATTCAGCTTATCTAACAGTTCTGATCATATTTAGTGTGTGCCGATTAAGCTGAAATACTGGATTTGATGCGTCCTTGAAAGCGCGTAATTTGAAGACTTCTATCATGTTACACAAACAGTATGGCGTATTTGACAGCGGAAAATTTCTTCCGATTTAACCCTTGGCGTTACCAAAAACGTGTTCAACATAACCTACTCATTGATCGTCAAAGTAAGATCTGCGAACTGTGCGAAAAAGAACTTTATTCATGGACTTGTAAAGAAAGAAAGAAGAAAAATTGAATTATCATTTAAGATGTGTACATTTTTAGCAGGGTTTGTAGCATACATTGTGAAGAACATGACCCCACAATCTGTTTTTAGCAATGGAACCCAATAAAGCTGAAAATAGGACTTAGTTTAGAAAATCTAGGACAGATCTCCCTAGTTAATCAAATTTCAAGCATATAAAAAGTGGACACATATGGATTTAGGAATGTACAGGATTGACCCCTTTAAAGTGCGTAAACTTAATTGATGCATGTAATCAAATAGCATTCGAAAGTGATCACTGTATTTAACGTGGGTGGAAAAAGAGGAGAGAAAAATGGGGGTAGAAGAGGGGGAGAAGGGAATTAAGAAAAAAGGAGAGAAAGAAGAGAAACAGATGACAAGAGGATGTAGGTGTGAGGGTGTAAACCCAGCATCACCGTGGTCCTTTTCCTTGGGGCATATAGGGACTGTATTTCCATGTATGCATTGAGTGGCAATTGCTAAATGTCAAAGAGTGAAACAACTCACCTCCGGGATACAGTCAATTCAGTCAAAATTCAACCATGTTCGCTCTAAATCTGAAAATCTTAAAAGGAGTGACTTCCCTTTCTTCCACAATCTTAAAAGCACCTCACGCAGTCTTGATAAACCTGTAATTTTTTAATGGTCCCGTCTATTCCACTATATTTGATCGGTTTTACCCATCGCTAAAATACTCTGCCGACTGTCAACACTTGAGTCTCGGTTTCCTGAATGAACCTAACTTTCGTAAATCTACTGCGTGTGCTCTCGTGACACACTTGCGTTGAAGAATCAGCGTGTGTGTAAGCCCGTGTCATTATGTGTTTTGGCACGGATTGAGGGTCCCCTATGGAGAGTGTCCTAGCTCCATGTACGCCTGTGCGGAATAAACGTGACCTGGTGGAAGAGGCCATTTGGGTCCGGTGCTGAACCACAATTCAGTGCGTACAGCATCCCTGGAGATCACAATGGCTACGGGGTGCACGGTAAACAGTCCTCTTTACCAGACTGTACCTTTAAAGACGGGAACCCCCAATGAGGCAAGAATGCTTCAGCTTTATTACCTAGACCTAACATACAAGTACAATGTGGGAAGCAGAAAAAAGTACCAAAACAGGGCTAGAAAATAAACTACACATTGTGGAAAAAGGGTAGTATTGCTACGCGGCCGGTGTTATCTTGTTCCGTTAATCTACGGTTTGTAACGTACTGTTTGAATGTAAGACTCTTGAACGAGGAAAAGCGGGTGACCAAGAGAAGGGGTGAAATAAACGTTATACGTAACGTCAGGAAAAAAAATGCAGGAAAGCGGAGGTGCCTATCAGGTTGAAAAATAGGGGGAAACAAAACTCTGTTCCTCCTTTGGTAGTATATTTAGTGAATTTGAAAAAAAAGTAGTACATCACTATATATATTTAATTTTAGCGTCTGTTATCAGTAAAGTCAGTAGGTAGTGGATAAGGTTTAGAACTTGAATCTAAGGCCCAGGTTCGAATCTATGTAAGGTAACAATGTATTCAGTTTATCATATCATAATTAAGTAATTGGTGACCTTGTGTACATTACCATATTATACAGAGTGTATTAAAATGTTTAACGCATTATTTCTTCAGTTTTCCCTTTGTTTTATTTCCGTTTTTCTCAAAATTGTTTGACTGAAATATAACGCTTTTACAACATGTTGTAACGTAATAACAACGTTGTATGATGGGCATAGCCTACAACGTGAAAATTTGTAATGAGGATTGTTATAACGTTTTAATTGTTAAGGGACATAACACGCTAATTTTTGTTTACATATGTGATAAATTATGTGAAAACAAAATTCTCAACATTGATTGATGTTACAATAAATTAATTAGCTAATTAGAAGGCAAACAGGAACTCGGGAACTAATGGGCGCATCCATGTTACCAATGATCTCACGGCCATAGTGACGTTTCGGCCCTCTCGTGACACAGTCACGCTGGCATGCTTTATTTCTTTTTCACATGAAAACAAATGGTGCAGCGTGACTCTCCAGTTGGTTAGAAAACGTTTGATAAACTTCGTGTTGGGGCCTCATAAATAACGTTGTGTCATTGTCCAAATATTGCAGAAAATGTTTCTAAAAATCTACTTCATACCTCAGATGGTAGAATTATAATTATGATGATACTTTTGGGGGTGAAACAAGGATGGAAAGTGAAAAAAATCCGGTTTAAATAATGCGTGGTCTTGACAATTTCAGAGCCCAAATCATTTAAAGTTGAACAACTCATTAAAGGGACATCTTATCGGTAAAAAAAGTCTGTGCACGTGAAGCTGTATAGTTTGGAGAAAGGAAGGACACGGTTAGTCATAGATTGCCAGTTTGAACCCATGACTTCCTATACTTAAATAGCGAAAAACATCACTGATTGGCACCGTTTCTGTGTGGGGAATGCAAACAAAGAGCAAGGAGCGGGTCTTGTGTTGTTGGCAAATCCACGCCTTCTGCCCTCGTACAACAATTTCTGCGGTTATCAATGTGTCACTGTGACTCAGGACTGATGCCATCTAGCGGCCATCGCGCGGTCATGTCTATAGTCATTTGTCCCATGATGATGTCAAAACAAAGTAGTTACTTTGAGTACATATGTCTAATAGGTTTGTATGCCTTTGAATGACGCACATCTGCAGTGATTATATTCCAATAAAGAAATCATACTTCACATATTAACGGCATACCAAAATAACGAGCCATTGAGTCCCACCTGTCCAAATACCGTTCAGCTGGTCAGATAGCAAAATAGAGTCATTCCAAGGTATGAATTGAATGTCTCAATTGATTTCACGCGGGGAAGTTCAATGATTGTATAGCATGTAGCATTGAGGGACTCTATATGAATGAATCTATCGAGCATTACATGCTGAATAGCGGTTCGGTTGCATTTTGTCCCTTTTAACAACTTAGAATACAGTGACATTTTGTGAGACACACTATATAATCCGCAAAAATTCTAAATTCCATCAAACACCTGCTTTATTTATTGGCAACATGGTGGCCGCTCCCACAACCCAGCGAGAAAATAAGCAAAGCTTCGCGTGAGATCTCCTTTAATATGTTTCAACATTCAAAAACCACCAAGTAGGTCAGCGCCCATAACCGAAAAACCTGGCACCCCCCGTGGATTTTGGAGCCACTATTTTTTAAACCTTATACGATAGAGTAGTATAGAAGTGGGGGTTTGGGGCAAATCATCTCGCGAAACCGCCATTTGAGCTAATTAACAAGGCCTAACTTTAATACATCTAAAAATGCCTTAGGTACCCAATTCAAAATTCCAAAACTCGCAAATACTTTTAAGATGTAATATTTGGGCCATTTTACAAGACTAGTATTTGAAAAAAAATAAG
>JAMKCH010059287.1:0-18919 GCA_023653785.1 Ophioderma brevispina | reverse complement strand
CCAAAACGGTATAGTTTACATTATATACCTCATATATAGATCCCTGTCATCTGATTGGTTAAAAGTGGAGGCATAAATTCAACTAGCTTCAAGAATTGAACCAAAAATGAACTATGCCCTGGGAAGAGCGGGCATAGTTCATGAACTATGCCCTGGACACCTCTTCCCAGCGTAAAAGACTGTCGAACGGACTATTCATCCGTATTATGAGTGTACATATTGAAGCTGATGTAATAAACTGACCGTATTTTGTTTACTCGTACTGTACTGTGGGGAGTCTGTGCTGTTGTAAAGTCTGATACAAACAAGAGCAAGGGAATGGCATCAGTATTCATGCTTTGAGCTTGTAGATGAAGATCTGAAAGGAATCAGAGATGCAGCTCATAGGGCTAATACCAAACGGCAGGTAAAATACACCGTGAACATATTCGGGGATTATAATTTGACACTGATGACGGCCATCTGCAGGCCGTGTAATTTTTGTAAAAGTTGCTGAATTCGGAGCTGCACGGAAAATTGTACGCATCTTGCCGACAAAAAAATGGCAAGAAGTCGATTACGGCGATCCGTTTTGGACACCAACATCCTCAACACAAGAAAGGTTGATTGCTAATTCTTCACAAGTTTTGGACCCTAAGTTACACAAAATTGTTAAACCATACATGCACGCCATGACATGGCCTACACATAGGCCTGTGTCATGCCTGTGTTAGCATGTTCTTTTAACCAATCAGATGACAAAAATCTATATATTCGGTATATAAAACAAATATTGACTGCTTTTTATTCGGAGCATGGTTGAAACTATAGGCCCTCGGTGATCTCGAAACCATACTATGCCCCTCGGCTTACGCCTCGGGGCATAGTATGGTTTCGAGATCACCTTGGGCCTATAGTTTCAACCATGCCCCTCATAGCAGTCAATATTTGTATACTATCTATGGCATATAGTTCGGGAGTTACGGGCTAAAAACTGTAAAAATGGCGAAAAAGTCAATTTTCGTTTATACATGGGTCAAAAATTTAAAGTTGCTTTGATGCAGGTAATACGCGATGCAATTTTTCCCTAGCTTAAAGGATTGAAATAAGGAATAGTTTGCCTTATCTGTTATGCTTCGTTTTCACGTTATCCAACAAAATAGGTCACAGGTCAATAGAATCCAATAGCTGCCAATAGCTGTTGACTTTATTCGCCATTTTGGTTAATAACCAAACACGTAAGATAGTCAAAACTATTCCTATATTTCATTCTATGAGTAAACCAACAATTTGAACCACGTTTTACAAAAATCGGAGCCACTTTTAATTTTTGACCCTTGCACAAACCAAAATCGACTTTTTTACCATTTTTACAGTTTTTACCCCATAATTCCAAAACTATAAGCCATAGGTAGTATAAATTATACATTTTTTGAATCCTTGTAACCATGCAGACAAACATCATGGTGTGCTTTTTAACACAATCGGAACATTTAAAAAATTGTAACCTTGAAATCCAAGCTGGGGCCATGAAAGGGGCGTGGCAAGTGCTTCCATCAATTTTTTGATTATCAATGCATAAAGTACTTATGTACCAAAATTCACAATTTTATCCAGATTTGCACACTCACATAAGATCTGTGCATTACAGTGCCCCACTAGTTTCCTTTAGCATTCAATATCACAATCAAGATGTTATAAAAAAAATGAAGCATATCAGCAATATTCTAGAAGTCGTCCAAAATGTGAAAATTATTGAACAAGTACCATATTGCACCCAAAAAATAATTGATACCAGGATAAAACACACCAACATTTTCAAGGGGCATCAGAAACGCTTACCAAGCATTTTCTTGCTTCAGTTCCTGGATGACAGCCAAAATGTCTCTTAAAGGTCCCAGGAAATGAGATGATAAACCTACTCCAAATATTTATGGGGCATTCCATTCCAATAAACAGGGCCAGAAAAAAGATTACACTACCAGTGACATCATTAGTGAAACTATTGATTTTTCAGTCAGTGTCATGAATAGATTCACACCAGTCACCTTACTCTCTGAAAAATCAATAGTTTCACTATTCACTAATGATGTCATCACCAACCCAAATATTGAATACTGTCCCTCCTTGTAAACTTGACACAACCACATCAATTCTATTTCCTGGGACTTTTAACGTTCCAAAAACGGCAAAGTTGTTAATAAATTCAGAGTTTGTCTAGATATAATAATGGCAACAACCACACAATTTTAAGGACACAGAAGGTACTGGAATCACGAAATACACTTTAATATCATCTTGCTTTAGGTCTAAGATGGCAGTCAATATGGCCCTCTTCACATTTCGTCCAAATTTACAAATTACAATTTTTATGCATTTTTTGTATATATATATATATATATATATATATATATTATCCAGAAATTATGTTAAAAGTACAGATTAAAGTATGAAATAATATAACTTTGACAATAAGAGATCAGATCTGGTATTTTTTTGGTTTGTTGACATACTTATAAGGAAATATATAGTAATATGTCTTCCGTTAAAATACTTTACACCTACAAACTTGCCATAATTGTTATTAATTGACAAACATCTTGAATTTTAAGCCTGATAACAAATAAAAAATATAAATATCTAGTGATCAAAAACAAGTTTCGTACTTTAATTTATGTTTTTATCAAGATTTCATCTTTAAAACGCCTATACGTTTTAGCCGTCATCTTGAATTTGAAGATGATATCAAGACTGAAATGTCAGATAAGAGTTTCTAATGATGTCAAAGAAATATATTCCCCCACATTCATTTAAACGTTCATGGTACCTGAGCGTTTTCTATTGTTTTAATGACGTCATATTGATTTGCATAAATGATAATTACAAATGCTCAGAAAAAGTAGCACCATCGATTTTTTATATATATAAAGTGGCCAGTGTATATTGGAATCCAAAAGAATTTAGAAATAAACACGGAAAGTCTACGGGAATGATTTTTCTTACATATGGCCCTGAACTAAAATGACAAAGTGTTTATGTCATATTTAGGCCATAAGTTTGAAAATAATGACCTTTTCACAATGTTAGATTTTCAACCACCCCCACCTAAAACTTCAGGAGTTTGCGCAAAGTTCGGAGGACCGTAGACGAGACTAGGGTTAATTCACTTATATCATTTCTGGGGACCACTGGCGTACCCATGATTTTGAAGACAGGGGGGGCGGGGCACATATTTGTCAATGTACCGACACGTGTAATGTACCGACAAGTAATTTTCGGCTCGCTTCTCTCGCCAGTTTAGCTATTTTGGGGGCGTATAACGTTGCAAACCAACATGACAAAATATCTGTCTCTGGCAATTGGAAAAAAAATAACAAGAATAGTCTTTTAAAAAGACAACCATCGCTTTGCGAGGCTGTAAGTACTTTATATGTTAGTGTAAATACTTGAGATCATAGAACGTTTTCCCTCTTGAGAGAGATGATATAAACCCTCAGTATATATTTCTGGCCGTCAACATCTCAGTCATCAACTTTAATTTTGAAATACCATGGGTTGGAAATGCCAAGCCTTACAGCCATATCCAGTTCATAGGTGAGTGCCCCCTGTAGTTGATCCATCAAATAGATTCTAAATCTTTTGACCACAGCCCATGCACTGAGATTACAAAATTGAAACTCCAGGAAACAGGTTTTTAAAACAATGCTTGTCACATGAGGCATGAAGTATCAACTCTATGGCCCAGTTTCAACAGCTTTCATTCACAAGTGTATTTAGAAAACACTTTTTTTTTTTTTAATGCTATTTTAATATATGATACTAGAATACAGCAGATCAGTTCGTGTCAAGATGGACAATTACAACCCACTGAACTGGGCCCTTGGTTGATGAGCATATTATTATTGTACCTCATAGTGGTTATCTGGGCATTGTCCACATAGTGGTACTCCTCAAAACCATTGGTCATATCATCATTCTGTCATGACTGAGAAGTTATCCACTGTGATGGGTGCGCTGTCATCCAATCAAACGTTTTGTTTCTGCGCTTAGAAATGTAAATGAATTTCCTAAGGCATATACCATGTCCTTATTCTTAAAAGAATTGGACCAGAGGACCTTTGCACTGCTACATGAGACAACCACCCAACTCTGTGCATGAACTGTGATATTCTGCCCATCATTTTGCTTGCTACACTATGCTAGGTTACTTGCAATGTAGTGGCTTTTAATCTACTCTCCGATTTTTATCAACAATCTTCGATGGAAAAATGGAAAGGTAAGTTCTTGAATTAAAAGTATCATAACTGTTTTCCCCTCAGCTGATCACTGCAAAGATGACTTGTGAAAACAATGCCCAATGTATAATTTATTGGCTCATTCAAATGCTCTCCCGGATTTCTTACGGGGGTTTATTCTGTTGAACAAGGTATTTTAATAAAGTGTTTGTAATATTCGATGATAACCTAACCTTTAATAGCAGTTGACCCATGTATGCACAATCGCGCAGTTAGTTAAACGCACTTCGGCCAGTTCCATCCAAATCAAATTCCAAAAAAAAATGAAAATAGTCATTGAACTTAGAATGACCTAGTTTCCAAGTCGAACTTAGAGTTGGTCATTTCTAGCCTTCCCTTCATTTTCATCAAATTTTCATGTTAATAGTTAACTTAGTTTAAATCGAGAACCTCGCGGCAATGATATAACACTAAATAGAAAGTCATTGGCCCTTCTAAAGGATTTCAAGAGTTTACGCAACTCCGATGTGCATTTTTTGTGTTTCATTGTGAACCTAAGTAAGCCCTTTGCAATAAAAACACTCCGATTTATAAAATTCCTTCAATATGTCATCAATGAATATAGTAAGGCTGAAAGAACCCAACATTTTTGAGCTACACTGAAAACATTAGTTTTGTCACGAAAAGGGTCTAATTTAACCAAAGTGCGATCCCACCTAAATATTTAGTATAGCTTGCCAAGCTCAAAATAGATTTGCTCATAACTTGTGAGGTGAAGGGCTTTGGGAGGAATGTGCCGAAATGCACTCTGTTTATTCAAATGGGCTCGTTGCCATAGCACGGCCTTTGTTTTTTTGGGGGTTCCGCAGTAAACTGGACTTATCTCTGGATTAAAAACATTTTTAAACAAAAAAAGTAAAATTTCCTTTAGAAGAGTCCATTGCCTGGATGACCGTCAAACTATTCAAAATTTAGTTTCATAATCACAAGCCCCATCTTTGTTCTGTTCAAAGGAAATTTTTTTTTCTCAAAACCATGCTTTTTACTAGAATTTTGGACTGGCACACTGTAAGTTTTACAACTTTGAAAATTACTTTTTGGGCCTATGTTTGCAATAGAAAAATTGCACATTGCGTGCAGCTGGTTTAGAATATTGACTTTCGGGTTGTGAGTAAAACAGACCGTGCCCTAAACATTCTGATGAGACCCGCTTGGGGAAATAAATCTATCATAGGCGGGGTGTTGCCAGACTTTAGTAACATTGTTTGTGAAATGTATTTTTGTCATGTTTGCATTATTGGTCAATCACCTGAATTTTTTGATGAACTAATATCAGTTAGTTGCTTGGCGGGCTGATCCGTGTTCCAGATTGTCATTATTGTGTACTTTTTGTACACGTCCATTAACTATAGAGTCGTACAATTAAATGGTACGTTCATGTTGCATTCCTGTCCTAATATTAGAAAAAATACTGGCGCAGATCTTGTTGGGAAGCATTAGTAGGGTCAATATGGAGGTTCCCGTGACCATTTGCGGGGAACTACATTTGAGAGTGGTTCTAGGGGCTTTTGAGGATTCTGATCACGTATTTAAGAAGCCGAGTCTTCCCAATCTCAACCAAATGGTGGGACTCTCACTGGGGAAATTTTTCAAAATGGCCGCCACATGCCTAAAATGACCACCTGGGGTCAAACATATTGCCATAAAATCAGAATGGTCACATAACTGTAGAAGATCTCAGGATTCAATACCAACATGACAGAATCACGTAATTTATTTCAGTCAACAACTTGATTTATTCATCAAAATCACCAATATAAGGTCACCACTAGAGGGCAACGGGGGCGAGGTGGCCGAGCGTCTAAGGCGCCTGAACGTCGATAGAGTATAAATCGATCGAAAAGCGGCGGCCCTGGTTCGAGCCCCGCAAGAGTCGGGTTTCTGGTCATACTCAAATAGGTTCTATAAGGTCGGAAATTGCATAATTGCAACACAGCAGTGCGATTGTGAATTTCTCCTCGCTCTCCCACACACATTGCGAAAATTGTCAGGTGTATGCAATGGGTGCCCGGCGCCTCATGGTTCGAGAGTCATGTACCGCTGTTGGTCCGTGTATCAGGGGAGTCAATTCCTGAACACGTAAAAGTTGCAGACCTAATCGAAAAGAGTAGGGAACCATCCCGGGTCTGTTACCTGCACTCGCCGCTCTAAGTCAGGTTGCCCTCCAACCCTCACTAGGCCAGCGTGGGAGGGTAGGCAGAATCCCGCATGAAACATGTTAGGCTTTTCGTCCACCTTGGACAACCAAAAAGGCTGAAATGGAAAATAGAGGCACTATTCAAAATATTTTTAACCTTACCTCCAAGTTTCACAGATTTACATAGAAAGTCGGTTTTTAATGTTAAAATGTTTTAATTAAATAATTTTGCATTGTTTTATTGAAGTGTGCCTTGCATTAATTCTAAAAATGTTTTATGAATATTCAAATCTAGAGGTCGCTTTTGAAAATGTAAAAGTGGCCGACAAAAGCATTAAATCCTATAAAATTTCATTTTTGAAGCTGGTTTAAACAATTTTTGTCCAACTTGATACTGGCAGAATTACTGTAGATCCCAGTTTCAAATGTAAAAATCGTTAAAAAATGGTCCAATAGAGGCACTTTTTCCAATTCAATATTTTGGTCAAAATTTGGCAAATTAATGGCTTTTGGGGCTTCAGCTTGATGTTTCATGCATGTAGTTGATAAATCAATGATTTTTTGAGTCGAATCGGCACTATTGTGTGTAACTATCCCTTTATAAATCTAAAGAAACATTAATGGGAATATTTTGATGTAATTGAAACCATTGTTTCAAAATTCCAGACTTGGAACAAATGAAGGCATTGTCGGGAAAAATGGAATGCGACATAAGCAATTGCATTTATCAACTTTTCCGTGTCTGCGAGCAATGAAGTACCCAATAAAAACATTCATTTTCCGCTAAGGGTCCTATGGTTCAGACCCCAATATGATACATATTCAAACAAAAACATAGTAACGATCCTCTGATGCAAAAACATCTAGACCCTACGGCAGCCCAAAAGCTATTTCCCACGGTGTAGCTGTGTGCCACGACTGCGAAAGATATTATCTAATTGATATACGGTGAGAGACTACGTTTAGCATCCGTCATAGAAAATGTGTGTAATGACACTAAATCTCAAATATAATCCGAAACGATGGGGTTCTATGGATGTTTTTTGCATCAGAGGACCCGCTACTATGTTTTAAATTAAAAACATTTTAACACCTTAATGGAACTTTTTATGTATCATCTGTGAACTTTGGGGTATTTTAAATATGTTGGTGACTTTTTAGAATAAATCAAGTTTTTTTTACTAAAACTAATCAACTGATTTGTAATATTGTGTTATTTAATCCTTTAGATCTTCTGCAGTTGACCATTTAATGAATTTTATGGCGATATGTTTGACCCCAGGTCGTCCATTTGGTCATTGCGGCCATTTTGAAAATCGCCTCTGTGAGAGTTGACGCATTTGGTGTGTTGGAGTCGGCTTAGAGTGATCAGCATCCTCAAAACCCCTAAACCACTCTCAAAGGTAGTTCCCAAACAACTGATCACGGGACGTCCATATTTGACTCTACTAATGCCTTCCCCACAAGATCTGCGCCCTATCTTTTTTCTCAATATTTGATTTAAGCTTTTTACACATATAACGATATATATTTTTCACAACATTATACACGGGGGGGTGATAAGGACCGACTTGCCGATTTGGGCATTGGGATTTCCAAACGGTAATTTGGGGAACGTCACGTGCATATTGCTTTGGCATCTCTGTCTCAGTTCATTACAAAATCTCCTCTGAAACCTTAGCTCAATACATCTTAGTAATAGCATGATAATTAATAATAAATTTTTGACTTCAAACTCCGTCCGGGGTTAGTGGATTAACCCCACTGCAAATAGTGTAATTTCCATAACGTCATTTAATTTAAATCTCGTGGCCAGACCTACCTTTATATCTAGAGCGCCTCCTATCGTTCAGTGGTCTTGTGAATAAGACTATATAGCACCGGGTTCCCAACCGGAAGTTGATGCCGTTCTGTGGCTGTTAGGTTGGTATGTCGACCCCCCTGAAAGTAGACTATTTGAATCTGGCAACCCTATCAAATATCCCCAAACATATTTTTATGCTTCTAATATATTGATAAGATCCAAAGGAACATGAATGGACAGATGCAACAGAACGTACCATTCATGTACTGATTATAGTTAATGGACGTGTACAAAAGTAACACAATACTGAGCACTGGCAACACGTATCAGCCGCCAGCGCACTAAATTGATATTATCTCATCAAAAACATTCAGACTGATTTGAACATTATTCAACATGACCAAATGCATTTCATTCACACACCATTTTACCACTTAAAGTCCACAAATTTCACTATTAGAAAATTGGCATTTTCACACAATGCCTATTTTTCTCTGGCAACATACCCTGCCTATGATAGATCTTATTTCCTTTCCCGAAGCTGTTCTCATCAGATATGTTTGAAAGTCAATATTCTAGACAAGCGCGCAAGTGGAATTTTCCTCTTGCAAACATAGGCCCAAACAGTCAATTTTTTCAGAAAAAGTTTGTAAAACTTCCAGTGTTGCCAGGTCCAAAATTCATAGTAAAAAGCAGGTTTGATAACAGTTTTTTTCCTTGTAACAGAACAAAGGTGGGGCTTTGTAATTATGAAACGAAATTTTGAACATAGTGTGATCTGTCCAGGCAATGGCAACCTTTCCACAAAGGCAATTTTCACTTTTTTTTCAGCGCCAAAATAGCTGAAAATTGCCCAAAACAACAAATGGGCCCGTTGGCTATAGCACGAAGCTCATGTGAATAACAAAGGGCATTTCGGCACATTCCTTCCTCCCAAAGCCCTCCACCTCACAAGTTATGAGCAAAATCATTTTTTGACTTGGCAAGCTATACTAATATTTAGGTGGTGTTTTTCACTAAAAATTTGTCATTTAATTTAATTTTTGATCATTTCACAAAATAAAGCCTAAAATGTTTTTCAATAATGTTCAATAATTAAAACCTTTTTAAATAATTTTATCATCACAAAATTGTTTATCCATGACTTACAAAATTTCACTTTTAAAACTCATACAATTAATGAATGACGAAATAGTCGTTAGTTTGGTTTTCTAGTGCATTACAGAGGA
This sequence comes from Ophioderma brevispina, assembly GCA_023653785.1. NCBI lineage: Eukaryota > Metazoa > Echinodermata > Ophiuroidea > Amphilepidida > Ophiodermatidae > Ophioderma > Ophioderma brevispina. The sequence goes on along the minus strand of JAMKCH010059287.1, from coordinate 9,475 downwards.
AGGGAATATACAATTAAATGACAATCATGCATTCATAATTTGTCATTTTGATGGACAATGACTAATTTAATGAAATATTATAAACTCATAATTTGTCATTTATTGTCAGACCCTCAACTTAATTTGTCCATGCATTGACAATGACAAATTACGACAATTTCGTCATTCATTAATTTGTCATGCATTTTAAAAAGTGAAATTTTATAAGTCCTCGGAAATATTTGTGAGGAATAAAAATTAATTTTAACACTATACAGACTATAATTGTAAATGGAACATTATAAACATTTTGAGCTTATCTTCTTTGAAATGATCAAAAACTTACAAAAAATCGATGACCAATGTTTAATGGTCAAATAAGAACCTTTTCATTACAAGGTACTGTTTCAGTGATTTGAAACACATTTTGACTATAGAGTCTAGTGGATCCATGATATCGTTAGAATATCCCACATTTTTTTATTATTTCGATTCTTATCACAAACCGTTGTATAATACCAATGTTGAATTCGGGCAATTTTTAATCGAGTAGTTCACTAACCGCTCAAAACCCCTTAAATGGCAGCGCCTGACAAGAGGCAAGCTGTACCATTTTTAGTGTTTGGTGTGACCTCGGCGAGATTCGCAAACCGCGGTCTCCCGACCTGTGATGCGACGCTCTAACCCACTAATATGTTTAACCCTTCAGGCCAGTTGTGTTGATTGATTTAAAAGAGACAGTGTGAGGGAGTGGAAATTTGTAACTTCCTCAACACATGGGGGTCAAAGGTCTCTAGCAGCAGTACCGCTCGTTTTCGTTTTTGCTTCCCCGGTCGTTTGGAATTCACTTCCAAACAGCCCTTCGTAACAAATCCCCATGCTCTCCATCAATTAAAAACAATTGAAAACTCATCTCTTTCATCAAGTTTTTCCTGATTCACAGATTTAATTTTTGTGTGTGTGTTTTTGTGTTTTTATGTTTTTTCCTTTTTTTCAATTCTCTGATAGTGTCTTTATAAAGAAAAAAATATTATTTTTTTTTTATATTTAATACGGACCATGTAATTTTTTTAATCTCCAAAACATTACTATTGCCCTGAATATAATGGACTCATATTCAGCCACAAACGTGACAGACAATTCAAATAACATGCAAGGCAAATGTATCTCTCAGATCTCTATTTTTTGTTTTTTTTTTTGGTTCAACACTGTGAACCGAGATAAGGTTTGACTGATACACCTACTACTTCCTATATGTTTCTTATAAAATCATTCTGATAATCTCAGATTTAGATTTTTCAGGTGAGAACCAACAAATGCAAGAGCATTACATAACATGCTAAATGTTAGGTTTTGAAAACAATTTGAGAGTGTACTAATTCCAAACTGCCCCGTCTTTTTTACTGGATTACCGCACAATTTGTTCAGGCACTGTTAGTCCACCTCAATCTACGTATGCCTAGAACAAATTGCTACAGAAGGGTTTTCTTGCTGTAACTTGCTGTACAAACCCTCCCAAGCAAATAATCAAAACGGTACAAAAAAGGAACATGGCAAGACAATGCTAATTTGCATAAAATCTATGTGCCTTTTCGGCCTATATTTTGGTTACCTCATATTGCTCTTGTTTCATCATTGTTTAATTTTAGTTTCACTGTTTTATTTTTACACACATATTCTTGTATTCATTAAAACTGTTTAAGTTATATATACAGTTGTATGGGTATGTTTGCTAAATGGTTGCATTGATACAATAAGTGGAAGCGCGATGATAATTATTCAAGATGGCTTCCGTTTTTACTCCAAAATTTTAAAAAATCGCTCCCAAATCATAATGGGACCTGGGGTGGTGTTTCACTAAGATTGTTCGTACTTACTGTTCGTACGAACAGTAAATACGACAAGTTCACTCCAAAAACTGATCGCAGCCCGTACAGTACGTACCTGGTTCACTAACTGTACGTGGCTACGATTCATCGTACGAGGATGGCATATCATGGGCTTTTCTTTAGCTTGGGTTACGGGCCTCTGTACTACCATTTGAGGTCAAACAATTAATTTCAAATACCAGTTGTCCGCTTAAAAAATGTGGAAAATCTGATTTTTTGCTCCGGTGTAAAGAATAAAATATCCCACTTGAAAGATTAGCTGAGAACTGTTTTTTTTTTTAAAAATTGTGAAATTTCTTATTTCCTATATTGAGCAACAGGAAATTCAGCCTATGTTTTCTCTTGAAATAAGCAGTAAAATCACTTTTTTTATTCATGTTATTTCTGTAGCCAATAAATGGAAGGATCTTTTATGTCTAATTTATATGAATCTTCTAATCTCTTGTGGCAAAGACCTTTAACTGTATCTGTCCCCAATAATACAGGGGCTAACTTGGTTTTAAAATTATGAGATACTTACATTGGCTTCTAAGCCTTTTTTACTGTTGGGACGTTACCGCTGTGGTGTGCGCCTACCTATATCCCTCCCGGGGCGAAAATTCTTATTAATTATTGCAGGTCACTTTAATTCACATAACCGCTAAAGTGGACAGGAGGAGATTTTTTAGGATACAAATTTCCTCTCACATTTCACTGAATCGGTAGTAGACCACCTACCGAAGAACGTTTTCGAAGGTTTATGGACAACATTGCAAAAGATCGTAATCGTTCCCCACTAGAAAACCATGCTTTGACTTTTCTCCTTTCTTCGGCACAACAGAAACTACTGAAATCATCATCTTAATTACATAAAGACGGGCGTATCGGCTTATCATTTCATTTGTGATCAATACATTGAGGCATTCTAAATATGTAAAAAACAGGGGTTCGGAAAAATGGGCGCTTCTTTCTGGAAATCTCCTCATTCTCTTTACGTCATTATTACATGTTTGAACATGTTTAAAACTCGCTGTTCACAGGATTCTGGACTTCCATTTTTGTGTAGAACAAAAAAAGTAGGCCTACACCAGAAATAGTTTTAAAAATGTTAAGGTTCTTTCAGGTAAGGGGTGAGGAGGATGTACCCTTTCCTCCGCGCGAACCGCAGAACCTTGCCATATTGATTTTCCAAAGCCCGTTTTTTGTCGTGAAAACTTGATGGAACACATTTGAAATTAGCAAAAAGGATCCCACTTTATACATGAATCTAGTTCTTAAATCAACGGTCTTAGCAAAGTAAAAGTTGAGTTAATGGTTCAAGAATTTTCTTTGAACGAACCATAAGTGAATTGACCTTGTAGAGTATCAAATATGAAGCGAGAGGGGTTGCATGTGGAGAGGTGGCTCCCTTTTTTTTTTCGGGAAAATGTTCATTTTCAAAGTACCTTTTCTCCGTGAAAATTTGATGGAGACAATAGTCTTTGTCAAAGACGCCCGACCGAATCGCCGGAGGCGTGTGTCGAAGGTGAAGCCTTCGGCCGAGCGGAGCCGAGGCGTCGTTGAGCAAATAGGGGAAGTTCTGTGCAAGCATCATAATCAAAAGATTATTTAGTCATCATATGGGGTATTGTACCTCATAATTGATTGCTCGCTGTCAAGATTAACTTTCAAATGCACCCTTTCGGTAACAACAAGATGATAAATGCCCGAAATAAAAATAAAAACAATGAGCCAGACGGTAGTAGGCATTCGTTTGACCGCAATGTATTCAAACGGCGCCTTAATATTGTATTGCCCAATCAGTTCCAGGAAAGTAGTGTCGGAAGATTATCCCGAAAAGTAAAGAAAAAACAACACACACAAAATTAATGCTGAAAAGGCGATGCGCAAGAAGATCACAGTGAGGGGGAGCTATACCCACTCGTCTGCAGAGGGACTTTAGGAAAATAAAAAACATAAAGCGCAACGCCATGATGAAAGGCAAGGAGACAATTTGAAATTAGCAAAGGTTGCACATTTATCATTTTAGATAAACCGGTCTTTAAAAAGTAAAATTGAGTAAGGGTAAGGTTTTATTTGAACAACCGTAAGTCAATTGACTGTGGAGAATCTATATATTAAGGGGCAGGGTGGATGTGTGAGGGTTAAGCCCATTCAGCGCGAAGCGCGGAATCCTTGCAATGTTCATTTCCCCCCCCAACAGATTCACATTTACTCGTGGAGATTTGAGCACAAATTTGAATTAGCAAAGGTTCACATTATAATAAGATCAAAGGACTCTTAAAAAGTAAAAAATAGTTAATGGGTAAGGTTTGATTTTAAAACAAAACCATAAGTCAATCGAGGGCATGGAGGAATCAGATAAAAAAAGCGGTGGGGGGGGTGCGGGGGGGGGAGGGGTTTCCTCTCCCGCGCGAAGAGCGGGAAACCCTAGCAAATGTTGCTTCCAAAACACATTTTCTCATACAAATTGATAGAAACATTATGAAATTTTAAGTGGTTTCACTTTATAATGGCTTATAGCCAAAACTAATATAAGAGCTAAGAAGAGTGTAAGACATATGGTGATGGTTTACGTTTGTTTGGCGTCCATTGCGAATTGCGAAGGATATGAAAGTTGGAGGCGGACAGGTGGGTGTGGGAAGAGGTCCCCTCTCCCGCGCGAAGCGCCAACATTGTCTTGAGCAATGTTTTATTTAATACAAAACCATAAGTCAATTGATTGTGCGGGAGGTGAACCCAGAAATGAAATAATTTCTCATGCAAATTTGTAGAACAAATTTGACAATGAGCAAATGATCCTCTTCATTGGACGACCGGTATACGGTGTTGCTTTCGCTATGAAACCTCTGCAAAAAGCAGCAAATCAGCCTTTTTTTTCTGAGCCATGACGAAATCTGCGAGGTATCATTTCGGTGGGCAACTACCATTGGAGGGGGGGTGACGCGTATGTGAAGCTGTAAGACCCCTATTTGCATCGGTTTTATCAACCAGTAGTGACAATTATTTTTTTTTTTAAAGGTCACCAACTATCGCCCATCAAAACAACACTATTTGGGCAGTATTTTTGAAAATTTTCACCCAGAGAAAATCTGCTAAAAAATTTCACTCCCCACAAAACTTCCCCCCAAAACCCACAAAGACCCCATTTTTTGAACCATTAAGCAAAGAATAAGAATCTGTAAATTTGTTTATAACGGGAGGCTTAACTTCATTACTTTGCTGGACAACAAGAACAAGGGCGCCATGTTATTAGACTCTGCAAGTGCTTGTTGTGGCAAGTCCATTTCATGCAACACTACTGATTGGATAACAGTTTAAGGGTACCATTGATGTTAGACTTTTGCATTTTTTCAACTTGTTCAAGGACGGCAGCTGTTTATTACTCAGGTATGACAGAGACCCATTAGTTCACTATATTATTGGCATAGTCAGAATAGGTGTCGCCCACGCTATTAGACTTCTGCCATTTGCTAATTCTTAAGGCGTCATTAGTCCTTACTTAAGTTTATTTGATAGCTAGAATATGGGCGCCTTGCTTGTTAGACCTCTATCCTTCAGCAGCGTGTTGCTTTTGCGTTCTTATCATTGCTCTTTTGCGCTTCAAGGGGCGGCATCATTTAGTTTCCTTGATATTGGATTACTATAATTGAAGTATAGAGGTGCCAGTGCAGTATTCTTCCGCAATATTTTCTTTCAAGGGCGGCTTCGTATTGACAGGATGCCTATATGCCTATTAGACGTCAATTTTTGTTTTCAAGGCGGCGTAAGTTTATTCCTTCACTGGACACCAGTATATGAGGGGTCACTAGAACCATTTGTGTGGTTGAACGTCGGACTTCGGTCATATCGTTGCAATTAAGAGGAACCATCTTTCACTAGACAATTTGCTTTCTATGGGCATTGGCGTAGCCAGGATTTGTTGACGAGGGGGCACGCCACTGCTAGTGGGCGGCATCAGTTCATCACTTCATACGTTGTATCACCTGTGCAATTTTGTTTTCCATATGGTGGCAGAGTAACATAAATGTAGCCTTAGCAGTGCAGACGGTAGCGTACTTGTACGTATACGACTATACGTACAGACGTACAAATTATAAGGACATCAAAATAGAATTTTTAAAAATCCCTCGGGTGTCTCAGTTTTGAGATAAAGGATAAAAAATTTCAGAAATGATGCCAAACGCCATTATAAAACACATTCTCTGTGTCGAAATGTTGATTTCAGTGTCGAAATTTAAATTGAAAAAAATGTCACTGATGACGTCATACTAAATTTATCTAATTAATTAATATCTTTTATTGAAAAAAAGATATCAAAAATCCGCACATACATTTGTTGATACGCTTTACAACTCTATGTAGTGAGGATTACAACTTCAGAACTGTCAAAATAAACTCTCCCGGGGTGAAATGTTAAAAACCTAATGTATTTCTTTTAAAAATGTTTGCATTGCATTGTGGGAAATTATGAAGCGTTGTATGTATTGTAAGTATACGTGTACGCTGTCTTCGGATGTTCAGCAGGGCGCTGTTGCTTTTGCGTTCTTATCAATTGCTCTTTTGCTCTTCAAAGGGGCGGCATCAATTTTTTCATGGATGACTAGTATTGAAATAAATAGCGGTGCCAGACAATTACTTCTTCCAGTAATGTTCTTTCAAGGGGCGGATCAGTATTGACAGGTGCTATTGCCAAAAGACGCTTAAGCATTTTTTGTTTTCAAGGGGCTGCGTAAGTTTATTCCTTCACCATGTTCACTTGGACGGACAGTATATTGGGGCGTCGCATAGAACCATTTGTATATGTATGTTATATATTATATATATATATATAATATTATATATATAATATATATATATAATTATAAATATATGTACTATTTTTTCCAAAGTAAAACTAAATAATTATAATGCAAAAGCAGGAATCGAGTTCTACAAGAGATTTTTTTAACTATTTTTAAAAATAAAAGCGAAAATTAAGATTTTTAATGACGTTACTTACACGTATTATTAACACATTTAAAGGTTAAACGATCTTCATAATCATATTATTACATTAAAAACAAGTAAGTTACAAAAGAACAGGGACACGGTAATATGACGAACACATAATAACGGTCAGCGTATAAATACTACACTTTTCAAATGGGTTAGTATTATTTTAACCACTGTTATTTACATTTTTTGCTTCCAAATTTTAATTTATGTTAGGTATAAGTAATAAATCGTGACGAGTATTGAATAATAGGGGTTTACCGTAATTTAAAAGGTAGCGTCTGGTAAAATTAGGAACATTTTTTAACAGTGTGTAATCTAAAAGGGAAAAAATTAACCACTCGTTTTTTGAGTTTGTGTTTTTTGCTGACATGCTTAGAACCAGTCATATATTAGGCCCCATAAAAAATATTTTGATTACGGTCCCCGCACGACGGACTCGTAGTGTCGCCTAAATATTTTTTTTATAATTTACCTCAAGAGTGAATTCTTATCCTAATCATTTTACCCAAAACCTTTTCTCAGCCATCAACATCACACTGTGACCAAAGTTTTATCAAACTTATCATCATGAAAACAGTGGGAAATTAATATATTTCTAAGGTCACTTTTCTCCCGACTTTTTCCTTTTCTCCGGACACTTTTCTCCGACTTTTAGTCTAAGTCGCATTTTATTTTAATTACCCAAGTGGGACAAAAATAACCACAAACAGTATATACATCTCATGGCACGGAAACAGTATTCTTCGTCTACAATTACAGAATGAGAGCAATACTCTCATTACTGAATGGTGACGTAATATTTTGATTACAGCTGGGAATATTTCGGAATTTGAAAGTGTGTGTTCATGACGTGCGAGAGACCTCAGGTGGGCAAAATTTTCTGCGCAATGATAATGGGGAAAATCCGGTATGGTCTTCGGCTATCAGAAATGCTGAAACAGAATTAAATAAGACTTTCCCTTGGTGTTGTTGTTTGCTGATAGCGTTGCGCCATGAGTCAATCCGGAAATTGAGGGTTGAAAGAGTACTCCTAAATAATCGTAGATTATGCGCATATAATGTGACTCGATCATCCGGAACCCACCAGTGTCATCTTGCAAGGTGACATTTACTTTTATAGGTGACATAGCAAAAGGATGGCATGGCTATGTTACGTAGTGGAACCAAGTTTGAATTGGGAAAAATGACATATGGGAGTGATTGATTGCTGCCCATAATTATCTGCGCGTAACCGGGTTGGGCGCAGTCAAGCCATGGTTTGCATGACCATCGTACAATGTACATACAGATTCGGTTGTGTGTATATTGCAACGCGGGGAATTTGAACTTAGGTCAGTCAGGAATGTTACTACACATGCGCGAATTTGAGTCGGTGGAATAGCGTCGGTTGACTTGCCACTAGAATATTCTATACAGGCTTCAATAGAGTTAACCAGGCAAGTACCCCAGGGCAAGGGATTCACCCAGCCAAAGTACCCCAATTTTTATCAATGAATTTTGTAGTTCTGTTTGTTGGCATGTGAGTCATTTTTTGGGGTTTGCCAGCTCTTGACAAATCTTTGGAAAAGGTGAAAATAAGCAAAATTAGGTGTTTCAACCTTTCCCGAGACCATATAGAGGAATTCTAAATTTAAAACCTGGTCATGATTTTTTTTTTTTCCAAAAAGTTATTTTTTGCTTTTTTTAATTTTTGGAAATATATTTTTACTACAATAAGGCATTTTTACATGTTGGAATTTTAAGATTGGCTGAGTCCTTTGCCCATAAGGATTTTCCTATGAAAGGCTGTTGCAAAAAACAAAGCTTTTTATTGTAAAATACTAAACACCATTATACCCCACGCCATTCAATGCCCCCAGGGTGCTCTCCTGTTCTTTCAGTCGTGGATAAAAAAAAGTGAACATATTGCCAAAATCTACCTGACATGTATATTTATCATATTTTCTTGATAGTACAAACGTTGGAATGCAGTCTTAGTAATAGTTGCTGTAGAAGTTGCTATGTAATAGACATATTTCCCCAGCAATAGGTCCAAAAAATAGCAGGGGACATGGCGCATACTATAGGGCCTACACTGCAAGATTTAAATTTTCCCGCACTATAACTATAAACCCTAATTATGTGGCACTTCTACAGCTATTGTTTCGATCGAAGTAAACAAAAAAGCCCCCTCCCTCATCAAATTTTGAAAAGTCCCTCCGGACGTGAATCAAAATATTTTTATGGGGCCTGATACCCCTAGAACTTGATATGTGATTTGATACCCCTAGCGTAGTCCCGGGCACCCCACCTACATCAAAGAACTCCCGGGATGAAATTCACGGTTTCACGTACTTTTCTTCTCTCAAAGTTTTGTTAATCACCCATTTACGGGTTCGTAAAATTCCGGTTCTTTTTTACAGTGTATAGGCCATGACGGGCCCCCCTCAGGCACGGAGCGCTGAGTGGGGAGTTGCGGGATGGAAAGTTTGGAATTTGATAGGAACACTCGATGCATGTTTTCAATGCCAGAGATACCCATATTTTAACGAAAAAATTGTGAACTGACAGGAATTCACGTAAAAATCGCGTCTTTCTGTATTTACGGAAATTGCCTTAATGTATCGAATTAATGATAATGTCCCTTAAAT
>JAMKCH010059286.1:0-10107 GCA_023653785.1 Ophioderma brevispina | reverse complement strand
GTGAACGAGGCTTAGTGAGTGAGCAAAGTGGAAAAACCGGGAATTCCCCAAATTAGTAGTACAGAAATATAACAACGAAGAGAAGAAGCCATATTTATTTGAAATGATGAGCTTTCAGAAATAATAAACATGGCATTGATTGATGTTGTTGGATAGGCATGAGGTGCAGCTCATCGCATTGTACGGCTAAAATGAGGAGAGAAGGAGTTTCGATTGGGCAGGTAAAGCTATAAAACTTTTAAAAACGTAAGCTTGATGTTTTTAGTGCACATGACTCAAAAATTCGGCAGGCTTTTAGACTGGTATGCACAACCCAACCCCACAACGTGTGCGTAATTAGTAAAGTGACCGATCTTGCACAAATAATGAAAGAGAAAAACACCACCTCCCCGACGGGGAATGATGAACCCCGGTCTCTCCCGCGTGACAGGACGGGGGGATACTCACCACTATACTATCGAGGATGTTGGTGACAAAAATATTGCGTTCTCCACGTTAATGGACCACGGCTCAGCAAAAATCAATATAACCGGCCAAGAAGCCTTGAAATTTGAAGAGGTCCAAGTTCTCCGAGGACCATTTTAAAAAAAACCCTGTAAAAGACAAAAGAGGTCCACATATTTCTTACACTACGCAGGGCAATGTTTTAAGAAAAGAATCAAAATTAAGAGAATTCACATGGTTAATCCACAAAACAGCTTGTGGTAATTTGTGAAAGTGACTAGTGAAGTATGCAGCAACAAAGAAAGAGAAAAACACCACCTCCAGACGGGAATGGAACCCCGGGTTCTCCCAGCGTGACAGGAGGGTCGAGGGGATACTCACCACCATACTATCGAGGATGTTGGTGACAAGTATATTGCGCTTCTCCGCGTTAATGATCACGGCTCAGCAGAAAATCCGTATAACAGTTCAGAAACCTTTGAAATTTGAAGTGTTCCAGACGCAGACGGTGCTCTGATGGACCATTTTTCTAAGGTATGGTTATACCGAAAAAAAAAAAAAACTGAAGGTGGCCTACATTTTGAATTCTTACACGAAGTAGGCTATGCTTTAAGAGATGAAGAAATAGATTAACTAGACTGAACAGGCATAGACCACGGACCTAGCAGTTCAACACAATCATTGAGCTGCCTTCTTATGGATGAAATCGACTCGATACATAGATAAACACTAGCTATCGCAGTGACAAAGACGCCGAAGCAGCCGGGTGCCGGTCGTCATCCGCATCATTTATCTTTGAAGCGATGTTTACAAACACAAGAAGGTTTTTGAATGAAGATTAGTAATTCTTTCAGTGATGAGCCCGGTTAGCTGAGTGCAGAACAAACGGGACTTCTCCTTATTCCCCAAATTACGAGTACAGAAATATCAACAACGAAGAGAAGCATTAGATTTGAAATGATGATAGCTTTAGAAATTAAACATGGCAATTGATTGATTTTTGTGGAAGGCATAGGTGCAGCTCATCGCATGTACGGATACTCTCAAAGAGGAAGGAGTTTCGATGCAACGGTAAGCTATATAAAATTTAAAAACGTTAAGCTTTTTGTGTCTGTTAGTGCACATGACTTCAAAATTGGGCAGGCTTTTATGACTGGTGTATGCACAACCCAACCCAAATTGGGGTAATTAGTATTAAAAGTTGACGATTGCAGCAAATAATGAAAGGGGAAAAGAGAAAAACACCACCCCCCCGACGGGGAATTGAAACCCGGTCTCCCGCGTGACCGGCCGGGGGATACGTCACCACTATACTACGAGGATGTTGTGACAGAAAATATTGCGTTCTCCACGTTAGACAACGGTCAGCAAAAATCAATTAACGGTTCAAGAAACCTTTGAATTTGAAGAGTCCAAGTCGCTGAGGACCATTTTAAAAAAAACCCTGTATACAATACAAAGGCTAGGGTCCACCTTATTTATACACTACGCAGGGCAATGTTTTAAGAAGAAAGGAATCAAAATTACGAGATTTCACATGGTTAATCCACAAACAGATTGTGGTAATTTGTGGTAAACAGTGACTGTATGGCCAGCAAACCAAAAGAAAGGGAAAAAAAACACCACCTCCCCGGACGGGGAATTGAACCCCGGTCTCCCGCGTGACGGGCGGGGATACTCACCACTATACATCGAGGATGTTGTGACAGGTATATTGCGCTCTCCACGTTAATTGATCACGGCCTCAGGCAGACATCCGTATAACAGTTCAAGAAACCTTTGAAATTTGAGTGTCCAGACGGCAGGCGATGCCTCTGAGGACCATTTTCTTAAAGGTGATACCGAAAAAACTGAAGGTTAGGCCTACCTTTTGATTTCTTACACGAAGTATGGAGGCTACTGCTTTAGAGAGGCATAATAGATTAATAGACTGAACTGTGTATAGAAACCACGGACCGTAGCCGTTTCAACACATGCACTATTGAAGCTGCCTTTCTTATGATGAAATCGACAACGATACACATATAAACCTAGCTATCGCAGTGGACAAATACCACGAAAGCAGCCTGGGCCTGGTCGTTCATCCGAATCATTTATCTTGACGTTGCCAACATTTAGCGCATTTGTCCAGCACTATCTGTGCCAGCCGAATGTCCAGTAATAATAGGTCCACTATTTAAAACTAAGTTTCATTTGGAGTTTCAAAATTGTGAATACTGAAATATTTAATCCTGTGTAAACAATGTACAGCGTGTAGTACGGCCAGAGGAAGCGATTGGTTTAAACACAAGAAGGGTTTTTGAATGAAATGTAGAATTCTTTAAGTGAAGAGGCTTAGATGAGTGAGGAAGCAGAAAGAAAAGGAAAAAAGAAAAACCGGGATTCCCCAAATTACGTAGTTAGTACAGAAATATCAACAACGAAGAAGAAGCCAGTATATTTTGAAATGATGATAGCTCGAAATAACACATGGCATGATTGATTTTGGAGGCACAGAGGTGAGCTATCGCATTGTACGGCCTTAAAAGATGAAGGGGTTTTCGATGCAAGCGTAGTGTAAGCATAAATTTTAAAAACCGTAAGCTTTTTGTGTTTTTAGTGCACATGACTTCAAAATTCGGCAGGCCATTTTATGAATGGTTGTATGCAAACCCAACCCAAACTTGTGGTATTATTAAAGGACGATTGCCAGCCAAAGAATGAAAGAGAAAAACACCACTCGACGGTGAATTGAACCCCGGTCTCCCGCCGTGACAGGCGGGGGATACCACCACATACTATCGAGGATTGTTGGCGACAAAAATATTGCGTTCTCCACGTTCAGTTAATGACAAGGCTCAGCCAAAATCAATTTTAAACGAGTTCAAGAAAAACCTTTAAAATTTGAAGAGGGATCCAATGCTCTAGAGACATTTAAAACAAAAAACCCTTGTTAAAATACAAATGCGGTCCCACCTTCTTATTTCTGACACTACGCAGGGCAAGTTTTAAGAAAAATCAAATTACGAGAATTCACATGGTTAATCAACCAACAGTTTGTGGTGGTAATTTGTGAAAGTGGACTAGATGTCAGGCAAACAAAAGAGAAAGAAAGAAAGAGAAAAAAAACACCTCCCGGACGGGGAATTGAACCAGCGTACTCCCGCGTGACGGGCGGGGATACTCACCACTATACATCGAGGATGTGGTGACAAAAATATTGCGCTCTCTACGTTAATGATCACGGCTCAGCAGAACATCCGTAGAACAGTTCACGAGAACCTTGGAAATTTGAAGTGTCCAGACGGCAGGCGATGCCTCTGAGGACCATTTTCTTAGGGTATACCGAAAAAACTGAGGTAGCCACATTTGATTCTTACACGAAGTAGGCCTATGCTTTAAGAGAGGAAATTAATAGATATAACTAGACTGACACGGTGGTCATAGACACGGACCTTAGCCGTTCAACCCAGGCAATTTGAAGCAGCTGCCTTTCTTATGATGCAAAATCGACTTCGAGACACAGCTAAACACAGGCTATCGCAGTGGGACAAAGGACCCGAAGCAACCGGGTCGTCATCGAATCATTATCTTGGCGTCCAAATTTAGCGCATTTGTCCAGCACTATCTTGAGCCAGCCGAATGTCCCGTTTAAATAATAGGTCCACTATTTAAAACTAAATTCTTGGAGTTTTCAAAAGTGTTGATTATCTGCACTATTTTAATCCTGTAAACAATGGGCAGGCGTGTATAAGGGGGGTAGTACGGCCAGAGGAAGCGATTGTTTAAACACAAGAAGGGTTTTTTGAATGAAGATTAGTAATTCTTTAAGTGAAGCGGTTTAGCTGAGTGGAGAAAAACCGGGAATTCCCCAAATTACGTAGTACAAGAAATATCAACAACGAAGAAGAGAAGAAAGAAGAAGCCATTTATTGTGAAATTGATGATAGCTTCAGAAAGAAACATGGAATTATTTGAGTTTTTGGAGGGCTATGAGGTGAGTCCATCGCATTGTACGGCTAAAAGAGAGAGAAGAGTTTCGATTGCAAGGTAAGTATAAAATTTAAAAACGTAGCTTTTTTGATTGTTGTTATTGCACATGACTCAACATTCGGCCGGGGCTTTTTTATTACTGGTGTAGCACAACCACCCAAAACTTGTGGTAATTATTAAAAGTGACGATGCAGCAAATATGAAAGAGGAGAAAAACACCACCTCCCAGACGGGGAATAGGGCATGAACCCCGGTCTCCCGCGTGACAGGCGGGGATCCTCACCAAATACTATCGAGGATGTTGGTGACAAAAAAATATTTGCGTTACTCCACGTTAAGGACCACGGCTCAGCAAAAATCAATATAACGGTTCAAGAAACCTTTGAAATTTGAAGAGTCCAAGTCTCTGGGACCATTAAAAAAAACCCTGTAAAAATACAAGTAGGCCCATTCTATTTCTTACATACGAGGGCAATGTTTTAGAAGGAATCAAAATTCGAGAATTCACAGGTTAATCCACACAACAGCTGTGGTAATTGTGAAATGATGTATGCAGCAAACAAAGAAAGAGAAAAACACCAACTCCCCGACGGTGAATTGAACCCCGGTCTCCCGCGTGACAGGCGGGGGTACTCACCACTATACTATCGCGGATGTTGGTGACAAAATATATTTGCGCCGCCACGTTATGATTGCACGGCTCAGCAGAAATCCGTTTTAACAGTTCAAGAAACCTTTGAAATTTGAAGTGCCAGTCCAGACGGCATGAAACGGTGCCTATGAGGGACATTTCTTAAGGTATACCGAAAAAACAAACTGAAGGTTAGGCTACATTTGAATTCTTACACGAAGTAGCCTTATGATTTAAGAGAGGAAGAAGAAATAGATTATCTAGACTGAACTGTGGTCAAAGACCACGGGACCTTAGCCGTCAACACAGGCAATTTGAAGCTGCCTTCTATGATGAAATCGATTCGATACACAGATTAAACCTAGATATCCAGGGAAAAAGACCACGAAGCAAGACGGGTCGTCATTCGAATCAGTGGTTTATCTTGGCGTTGCCAACATTAGCGCAGTTTGTCCAGCCACATCTGCGCCAGCCGAAGTCCAGTTAATAAAGAGTCCATATTTAAAACTAAGTTTCTTGGAGTTTCAAAAAGTGTTTGAATATCTTGAAATATTAATCCTGTAAACAATGTGCAGCGTGTAGTAAAGGCCAGAGGTACCAGAGGGAAGCGCTTTTGTTGTTTAAACACATAGCAGGGTTTTTTGAATGAAGATGTAGTAATTCTTTAATGTGAAGCGTGATTAGTGAGTGAGAAAACCGGGAATTCCCCAATTACGTAGTACAGAAATATCAACAACGAGGAAGAAAGAAAGCGTTACTATTTTGAAATGATGATAGCTTTCAGAAATAAAAACATGGCATTGATTGATTTTTTGGAGGCATGAGGTGCACCATCGCATGTACGGCTAAAAGAGAGGAGTTTCGATGCAAGGTAGCTATAAATTTAAAAACGTAAAGCTTTGATGTTTTATTGACACATGACTTCAACATTAGCAGGCTTTTATGACTGGTGTATGCACAACCCAACCCAAAACGGTGGTAATTAGAAAAAGTGACGATGCAGAGCAAATAAGCAAAGAGAAAAACACCACCTCCCCGACGGGAAGGAATTGAACCCGCGGTGACAGCGGCGGATCCTCACCAATATACTAGCGAGGATGTTGTGACAAAAACTATTGCGTTTATCAAGTTAAGCCCACGGCTCAGCATATCAATATAACGGTTCAAGAACCTTTAAATTTGAAAGAGGTTCCCAAGTCTCTGAGGGACCATTAAAAAAAAAAAACCCTGTTATTCAAATACAAAAGGAGGCCCACTTCTTATTTCTTACACGACGAAGGGGCAATGTTTTAAGGAAAAAAGGAAATCAAAAATTACAAAATTAACATGGGTAATCCACAAAAACAGCTTGTGTAATTTGTGAAAGAGTGACTGTAGCCAGCAAACAAAAAAAGAAAGAGAAAACACCACCTCCCCGGGGGAATTGAACCCCGGTCTCCCGCCCGTGACAGAGCGGGTATAATAACCACTTATACTATCGCTGATGTTGTTGACAAATATATTGCGCTCTCTACGTTAATGATCACGGCTCAGCAGAAAATCCGCGATAACAGTTCAAGAAACCTTTGAAATTTGAAGTGCCAGGGACGGCCAGACGGGCCTCTGAGGACCCATTTTCTTAAGGTATACCGAAAAAGAAATGAAGGTAGGCCTAATTTTGGATTCTTTACACGAAAGTAAGTAGGCCTATGCTTAAGAGAGGAAGAGAGAGTAAGAAGAAACAGATGAAGAAACAGAGAAGAAAACAGCATTTTAACTAGACGGAACGTGGTCATAGACCAGGACCGTAGCCGTTCAACACCACAGGCCAATTTGAAGCTGGCCTTTCTTATTGATGAAATCGACCCTTCGATAACAGATAAACACTAGCATACGCCAGGGACAAAGAACCACGAAGCAGCCGGCCCGGGTCGTTCATCAGAACATTTATCGGCGTTGCCAACATTTAGCGCATTTGTCCAGCACTATCTGTGCCAGCCGAAATGGTCCAGAGTTATAATAGGTTCCACTTAAAACTAAAGTTTCTTGGAGTTTTCAAAAGTGTTGAATATCTGAAATAGTTTAATCCTGTAATACAATGTGCAGCGTTTGTAGTACGGCCAGAGGGAAGCGAGCGTTTAACACAAGAAGGGTTTTGACTGAAGATGTAGTAATTCTTTAAGTGAAGAGGCTTAGCTGAGTGAGGAAAAACGGAATTCCCCAAAATACGTAGTACAGAAATATTCAACACCGAAGAAGAATAGAAGAAAGCATTAATTTGAAATGGATGTGATAAGCGTCAGAAATAAACATGCATTGATGGTTTTTGGAGGCAAGGCATGCGGAGCAGCAGCTTCATTCGCAGTGGTACGGCTCTAAAAGAAGAGAAGGAGTTTCGATTGCAAGGTAGGTAAGCTATATAAATTTACAAACACGTAAGCTTTTTGATGTTTGTAGTGCACCCTGACCCTCTTCTTCAAAAATTCGGCAAGCCTTTTAGTACTGGTGTTTGCACAACCCAACCCAAAACTTGTGGGTAATTAGTTTTAAAAGTGACACTTGCAGCCAAATAAGGAAGAGAAGAAAACACCACCTCCCCGACGGGGAATTGAACCCCGGTCTCCCGCATGACAGGCGGGGATACTCCCCACTATACTATCGAGGATGTTGGCGACAAAAATATTGCGGTCTCCACGTTAATGACCACGGCTCAGCAAAAAACAATATAACGGTTCAAGAAAACTTTAAAAATTGACGAGGCTCCAATCGTCTGAGGACCATTTAAACCAAAACCCTGGTAAAATACACAAAATTAGTCCAACCTTCTTATCTTCTTACACTACGCAGGGCAATGTTTTAAGAAAGGAATCAAAAATTACAGAATTCACATGGTTAATCAGACAAACAGCTGTGGTTATTGTGGAAGTGACTGCTTGCAGAAACAAAAGAAGAAGAGAAAAACACACATGACCGACGGGAATTGAACCGGTCTCCCGGCGTGACAGGCGGGGATACTCACCCCACCTTACTATCAGGATTGTTGGTGACAAATACATTGCGCTCTCCACGTTAATGATCACGCTCAAGCAGAACAACCGTATAAAGTTCAAGAAACCTTTAAATTGAAAGTGTCCAGACGGCAGACGGTGCCTCTTAGGACCTATTTTCTCGGTATACGAAAAAAAAACTGAAGGTTAGGCCTACCATATTGATTTCTACACGAAAGTAGGCCTAATGCTTTAATGAGAACAGAAGAAGAAATAGATTGAACTAGA
This sequence comes from Ophioderma brevispina, assembly GCA_023653785.1. Taxonomy (NCBI): domain Eukaryota; kingdom Metazoa; phylum Echinodermata; class Ophiuroidea; order Amphilepidida; family Ophiodermatidae; genus Ophioderma; species Ophioderma brevispina. The sequence continues at coordinate 1,806 of JAMKCH010059286.1, read as the reverse complement.
ATGAAACTGTGGTAATAGAACAGGACCTTAGGCCGTTAACACAGGCAATTTGAAGCTGCATTGCTATGATGTGTGAAATCACTTCGATACACAGATAAACACTGCTATCGCAGTGGACAAAGACCACGAAGCAGCCGGGTAGTTCATCCGAATCATTTATCTTGGCGTTGCCAACATTTAGCGCATTTGTCCAGCACTATCTGCGCCAGCCGAATGTCGAGTTAATAATAGTGAAGGGTCCACTATTTTAAAACTAAAGTTTCTTGGAGTTTTCAAAAGTGTTTTGAATATCTGAAATATTTTAATCCCTGTCAACAATGTGCAGCGTGAGTACGTCCAAGGGAATCGATTTTTAAACACAAGACGTTTTTTGAATGAAGATGTAGTAATTCTTTAAGTGAGCGGCGTAGCTGAGTGAGAAAACCGGGAATGCCCCAAATTACGTAGTACAGAAATATCAACACGAGAAGAGGCCATATATTTTGAAATGATGAATCTTTCAGAAATTAAACATGCATGATTTGATTTTTGGAGGCATGAAGTGCAGGGCTCATCGCATTGTTACGGCTAAAAAGGAAGAGAAAGGAGTTTTCGATTGCAAGGTAAGCTATAAATTTTTAAAACGTAAAGCTTTTTGATGTTTTTAGTGCCATGACTTCAAATTGGCAGGCTTTTTTTATGACTGTGTATGACAACCCAAACCCAAACTTGTGTATTATAAAAGTGACGATGCAGCAAATAATGAAAGAGAAAAACACCACCCATCCCCCCGACGGGGATTGAACCCGGTCTCCCGCGTTGACAGGCGGGGATCTCAACCACTATACTACGAGGAGTTGGTGACAAAATATTGCGTTCTCCACGTTAATGACCAGGGCTCAGCAAAATCAATATCCCGTTTCAGAAACCTTTGAAATTGAAGAGTCCAGCTCTGAGGACCATTTAAACAAAACCCTGGTAAAATACAAAGTAGGGTCCCCTTCTTATTTCTTACCGAACGCGGGCAATGTTTTTAAAAAAATAAGAAAGGAATCAAATTAGAGATTCACATGTTAATCCACAAACAGCTTGCGGTAATTTGTGAAAGTGACTGTATGGTCAGTGTGGCGAAACAAGAAGAGAAAACACCACTTCCCCCGACGGGGAATTGAACCCGGGCCTCCCGCGTGACCCGGCGGGGATACTCACCACTATACTATCGAGGATGTTGGTGACAAATTTAATGCGCTCTCCACGTTAATGATCACGGCTCAGCAGAAAATCCGTATAACAGTTCAAGAAACCTTGGAAAATTGAAGTGTCCAGACGGCAGGCGATGCCTCTGAGGACCATTTTCTTAAGGTATACCGAAAAAACTGAAGGTAGGCCTACTTTTGATTTCTTGACAACAAGTAGGCCTATTCTTTAAGAGAGGAGAAAGATTAACTAACTGAACGTGGTCATAGACCACGGACCCTTAGCCGTTCAACAAGGCAATTTGAAGCTGCCTTTCTTATGATGAAATGGACTTCGATACACAGATAAACACTGTAATCGCAGTGGACAAAGACCACGAAGCAGCCGGGTAGTTCATCCGAATCATTTATCTTGGCGTTGCCAACATTTAGGGCATTTGTCCCGCACTTATCTGCCGCCAGCACGAATGTTCGAGTGTAATAATAGGTCCACTATTTAAAACTAAGTTTCTTGGAGTTTTCAAAATGTTGAATATCTGAATTTTAATCCTGTAAACAATGTGCAGCGTGTAGTACTGCCAGAGGAAGCGATTTTTTAAACACAAGAAGGGTTTTTGAATGAAGATTTAGT
>JAMKCH010059285.1:0-17630 GCA_023653785.1 Ophioderma brevispina | reverse complement strand
AGGGACAATTTAAAATCCTCACTAGCAGAAACCTCCCAAGAATCCTGTCAAAATAGAATATGGGTAGAAAACAAGTTAAAATCCTTAAAATCCTCACTAGCAGAACCTCCCAAAATCCGGTCGAAATAGAATATGGTTAGGGACAACTTTAAAATCCTCACTAGCAGAAACCTCCCAAGAATCCTGTCAAAATAGAATATGGGGTTAGAAAACATTTAAAAAATCCTCCTAGCAAAACCTCCCCAAGAATCCTGTCCAAAATAGAATATGGGTAGAAAAAATTTTAACACAAAATCCCTTAATTTAGGATTTTCCTGTAAAGGGTATTCCTGAATGAATGGAAAAAAAACAATGGATCAGGGACAAACAAAACCTCCCAGAAATTCCCTGTCAAATAGAATATGGGTAGGGACAATTTTTTTTTAAAAATTCCTTCATTCAGGATTTTCCTGGAAAGTGGTATCCCTGATGAATGGAAAAAACATTGGACAGGGCCACAAAACCTCTCCAAGAAATCCTGTCAAATCACTATGGTAGGGACAATTTTAAATATCCCGTAATTCAGGATTTTCATAGATAAAGTAAGCACCCTGGATGAATGCAAAAAAAAAAAAAAAAAAAAAAACAATGGCCAGGGAACCAGACTTAAGCATTACATAGGTAGAATTTTCTTTTGATAAGAAATCCCCATTTGGGGGTTGTACACCAACCCCAAATTCCACAGAAGGGCAAAAGGTCCACCTTTTGCGAATTTTTTTAATCCCACACGTTCAACCTTTTGCAAAACCCTTGACAATAACCGTCCTTTTTTTTGTGCTCAAAATGATTCAAAAAGCCATTTTTTTTTGGGGTTTAGGTCCACTTTTACCAAAAGAGTTCCACTTTTTTGAAAAAAGTCCACTTTTTCAAAGTCCCCCCGCAAAATAAATCCTGCGTACGGCCCTGAGGTTAAAGAAACATTTTGTCCACAGTCTGTACCCGTCCCATACTAAAAAAAACCTTCGATTTTAATATTGAACTATGGCCTTAGTCATATATTTATGTGTGCCGAGTCTTACGTATAATTGGTGATTCCAGCACCTTTCCGTTTTATTCTAATGTTCACTAGATATCCGTGAGAAAAACTAGTCCCAAAATTTTTAGTTGATCGATTTTGGTTTTGTGTTGAGGGATTGGGGAATTTCCGCCAGTGCCATACACCACTGTGCTGTATTTGAGATGGTTCAATGATTAAAAAATCTCAACTCTTTTGAGGGCAAGTCAGGGTAACGAGATTGTGGAATCATTAAATACCCCTTTTTAAAGGCATTTTGATTGCTGGATTGTATTTTTCCTGGTAGACAAACTTAACAATTACCTATGGCTTCCATGATATAACATTTGCTCATGTAGATCAATAACGCCATCAAAAGGCACAGTCAGATCTATTCGAGGGTTGACAATCAGAAAGGACGCAACTCAACACTAAAAGAAAATTAAAAGAATTTCTTTACTTCTGTCCATAATGCTCATTACTAACTACTGTTTGCTACCTACCATATACAACTTTTATTAGATGTTTACATTTTGAGAAATGAATAAGATTTTGCTTAGTCGAAAATATTAAACATCACAGTTCTCAAAAGCAGTATCAACAGCAAATTAAAGAAATTCTTTAATAGTTTGTTAGTGTTGAGTTTACGTCCTTCGATTCTCAACCCGCGATATCATGTTTGTTAGTTAAATTGATTTGAGACAAATGGCAGCTTCTACAAATTCATACTTGGAAACATCACAAAAGCCCAATGTCCATGGTATTTTGGAAAGAAAAAGTAGGTTGGTGGTGGGGCTGATTTGTGTCTCGTCCAGAGTGAGGACTTTGAGCGAACCTCTACCTTCAAAATGCTCTTTTTCCTCCTTTTCTAGTTCTTATTTCTTCTCAGAGTTCCAGTGGCCTAGGTAGTGGATTAACTACGTTAGGCAGGGTCAAAGGCACCTGTTGCCCTGGAATGTTTCAGGTCCTGATTACCAAACAATACATTGGACTGAGTGGACATACTCACCAAAAATGGTCGGTGGTGGTGGAAGGGTACGCCATACTCCGGTTGGTGGCAAAACTGGCACAAAAGCTGTACACTTTCCTTTATATCCTTTTAGGTTAGGCCCGTGATGAGGCCATTAAAACTACATGCGCTGAAATACCAGCATGAGGCGAAGAAACCACCGGGTTCAAACCGGCCAGTGGTTCCCTGACTTTATAGTATCTGCTGCCTTGTAGAATTACTGAGTGAAGGAAAGGATTGGGAGACAACCCTGAGGATAAATCAGGAGTTGGAGTCCGCAGGCGACTGAATGCTCTACTCAGCACCAGTTTGGCAACTCCTGTGACGCTGCTGGCACCAAAATGTATCGTTTTCGGTTCCTTTGGATTGTCTTTCAGGTGGAAACGCGGGGGGATTCATGTGCATGGGCAGTACATATGGATACCATAGCAATTGCCTGGCTTTGCGCCCTGGAGAGGACCTCCGATTCGCTTCCTAGCGTAGAACCAAAACGGGAAGTAGACAGTTACGGTTTGAGCTACTTTGATGATTGGGTAGAGCATACAGCACCAGGGGCTACTTCCGACGGTGGGAGAGATCATCGCATCTCACTGGACAGCTACAGCCCGCCTTAAGCTGGGCAGCCTAGCCAATTGGGTGTGGTCCTGCACCACAGTTAGATCCTCAAAGGGTGCATGGGGATAGTGGAGACATTCATGAAAGCTGACTGCAAATACTACGGCACCTGCAATCAAGATAGAAATCCAAGAAGTAGAAACTCCCTGCAAGCTGGGGCTGTTGGAATGTGTCGCTCCATGACACCTGGTTTCAAGTGACAACTCAAAGATAAAATGATTAATCGCAAGACAAGCCATTCATAATAATGGCAGCTCCTAAGACTTCAAGGCGACATAGCCACCTTACAAGACCACGTTAGCAGCTTCGGGTACCACTCAGAAAAGCGACTACACAATCTTTTGGCAAGGGAAACCGGCAGAAGAACCTCGTACATTTGCGTTGGTTTTGACTTAGTAACTCCTTATCTGAGTCAGGGAGCCTGGTAAGGTGGATGCAGAACGCCTTCGACACTTCGCCTCACAACAGAGATGGCCCAGTCTCCTATCAGTGATATGACTCCAACCCCGACTTCAACTCTGAAGCAAGGATGAAGTCTATGACAACCTTGAAGCCGCAATCAAGGGTATCCCAAGTGAGAAACATCCTTACCTGGGGGATTTCAATGCGAGGTTGGTTCTGACCACGAGTTCCTGGCCATCTGCCTTGGGGACATTTGGTGTCGTAAGACAATGGCAATGGAGCACGTTCTGGAACTGTGCTCCACTCTAATTGTGTGTGGACCCAACACCTTTTTCAAGACCAAACTCTGCACAAAAGTATTGGCGTCACCCACGCTCAAGCCACTGGCTCAATTGACCTGATTCTCACAAGGCGATCTTAATCAATGCCATAACCTCACTAGGTCTTAACATAGTGCAGACTGTGATACAGATCTTGCCTTGGTCTGCTGAAAGATTCGACTGCAACCAAAGAGGTGCACGCTTCGAAAGCAAGTTGGTAAACCACGCATCAATTACAAATCAAGAAGCAGCAAGGGCAGACAGAAGTGAGCAATTGCTGTTTCCATCAATGCATCCATGGGCTGGGTGGTCCATTAGGTGATACTGCAAGAACCAATGGACTCATCTTCGGTGAAGGACAAATTCAGAGTCAGCATTTCTGTATCTTTGAAGGGAAATTCCAAGCAGAACAACGATGGTTTGAGGCCAAGTCGGCTTACTAACGCCAGTCATTGAAGCCAAAAGAGCAGCGTTCAGGGAGAATAAGAGTTCACCTTCCACACACAACCTGAAAGTGCTTTTACCCCCCAACACGCCAGCGAGGAAGTGAAGTTAGCGGAAGGCAGGCAGTGTGCCCATGAAATATGGCTGGAGCTGCGTGAAGGGGGAATACAAAAACTGCTGCAAGGGCAAATCAGAGCTATGGATGAAATAAAGAAGGCGGTGGGCCCATCTCAGTGCAAAAACAGCGCCCTCAAGTCATCCAGTGGTAAAGTCATCACAGACAGAAAGGAAGCAGATGGAGTGCGGGGTGGAACAACTGTGAGCCTTCCTCTAAGAAAAAGGTGTCACAAAACCTCAGCCCTTGGACAAAGATCTAAGAGTCTTTCGACCATGGATGCCCTAGATGCTGTACCTAGAGTGGATGAACTTGACAAGGCCATCAACAGTCTATCATCCAGAAAAGCCCCGGGGAATGATTGAATTACCACCAGACTTGATCAAATGCTGTAAAAGCTCTCTGACTTTTCCCCACTGACATGAAGGTCTCTGGCAATGCTGGGAGAGGAGCTGGACAACAGGGGACATGCGCAACTCAAAGATCATCACCCTCTACAAGAAATGAACAAAGGTGAAAGAGTGATGGCAACAATTACGGGGGTATTTCCCTCCTTACTATTGTCGGCAAAGTTTTGCCCGTGTTGCGTTGATGCTTCTTCAAGTCCTGGCTGAAGGGTGTATCCGAGTCTCAGTGCTGGAGTGTGCTGGCAGGATACGATCCGATTATGATCTTCTCATACGCCAAACTACAGGAGAAGTGCACAGAGAAAAACAGAAGCCACTCTCCATACTGGGATGAGCCTGACCAAAGCCCTTGACCTGGTTAGCAGGAAGTGTCAAATCCTCCAAAAGATTGGCTGTCCACCAAGGGCATCTGAGCAGCATCAGATCTTTCCACACCGACATGAAAACAAGCAACGGTAACAGTTTGACGGCAGCCTATCCAGAGCCGTTTGACATTCGCAGTGGTGTTACGCAAGGATGTGTTGTTGCCCCAACGCTTGGGATATTATTTCCAGTACTTCTGTTGCAAGATCGGTACAAGCCAAAGAAATGCATTACATGGCAACACTCAGGTCTGATGGTCGGCTCTTCAAAAAAAATGGTTTTGTTTCTGAGCCTTAGAGCTAAGACAAAGGTTCGTCAGATATAGATTCGTGGACGAATTGTTCGTGATGGTGCTGCCATTACTTCACACTCCAAGCAGGAACTTCAGCTGCTCATAGATCGTTATCAAAGGATGGTAAGGAATTTCGGACTTGTCATACAGTTCTGAAGAAGACTAAGTCCTGCCCAAGATGCTCACGAACACCTGTCATCACAATCGAACATTACACACTTGAGGTTGTTCAGGGACTTCACCTACTTAGGGTCCACCATCAGTGCCAGTCTGTCTATCGATGCGGAAATCGGCAAACGCATTGGTAAAGCTGCACCTACTCTTGCCCGGCTTACAACGCGGGTGGGGAAAATCAGAAGCTGTCCATTAAGACAAAGGCAGATTTTACAACGCCTGCATTTTTCACAGCAAATACTGTATGGTGTTTGAGACATGGACGACATACTCTAGGCATGAGTAGAAAAACTCACAGCTTCCATCTGCCGGTATAAGACGCATTCTGGGTGTCACCTAGAAGGACATGGTGCCAAACTCAGAGATCTGAATCGGAATGGACTACCCCACCATCTAACATGCTAGAAAACGCAGACTCCGATGGCTTGGCCATGTCCGTCGAATGATGGATGGCCGTCTACCGATAGATATCATGTATGCTGAGCTCATCTGCAAGAGGAAAGTTGGTCGACACATGCTCCGCTACAAGGATATTTGTAAGCGTGAGAGTGTACCATGACACATCGACATTGGGTCGTGGAGAAACATTTCTGACAAGCGTCACATTTGGACGGAAAAAAGTGAAGCAACACTTGAGCTTGGAGAACAAAACAGCTCATCAGGCGCAGTTTGGGAAGCAGCGAGCTAAAAGAAAGCTGCACAGATCCTTGGGATAGTCTAGCTGTTTTTTTTGGAAACCCCAAAAATTTGTTTTTTTTTTTTTTCCCCATATATGTAGCACCTTTGGCAGAGACTGCCACTCTAGGAGTGGCCTCTTCAGCCACAGAAGTCGCTGTTCACCTAACCTTGTGAACTTAATGTGGCGCTTTATCCATATTCGTTGCCGACGGTACGGAGGCTATCGAGATGAGACTTTGACATCACAAGATGTATTAATGTATGTGGTTGATTTTTGTACAAAATGACCAATCAGAAATGCAGGCAAGTTGTGTGATGTACAATTTGACCAATCGAGAATAAAGGCTTGACTCGATTTTCCCGATGAGGCGCACCAATTTAAAAATATCAGGTTTTTTCCATGTACATATTATTGTACATATACTATCATTGTGGAAATAACTACGTCAATCGGCAACCAGCTTATAACAAAATCACAACTTTGTTATAAAAAGTCTGGATCCGGAATTTTGTTATAACATTCTGTACCTTATGGCACGGTAACTGGCTAAATGTTTACGCCTGAAAAAGGAATATCCAAGCACCTCTAACGTGAATGACCCTTTAGGGGGACTATTCAGGTCTAGATGGACTAATTTAGAGACTATCAAAATATTATATTCCAAATCTCTCGAGACGGCCTGCTGGGTATGATGCCCAGATAGGCAATAATGATTATATCGAGCATGGGTGGCAAGGTGGGGTGGTACAAAATCTGGCCCCACATTCAGAATGTGGAGTTTGCCTACCAGTCTTGCCTCTGGCCATCTCTCCACAATACCCTAGGTCTATGGGGAGGTGGAAATCTTTGCCTCTACATTGCAAGTATGCGTAAAGGCGTATAAAGGCAGTAAGCTTCATGTCATATGTGTTTCTTTGTGGGATGTGCAAGTGTATGAACTGTACAGTCCCGTATACAATTCTTTGGTGGTGTCTCAAGAGATTAGATCATCATGAAACCGTGGTGTGACAATCTACATGCCCTCAAGCTGGGATAACAAGCAAAAAGCCAAGCCATTGCACTTGGATACTCCTTCGGACTCTTTCTCCCTGTAACACAAAGCGTAAAAGCAAAGGCATACCAAAACTATCATTACGTACGCAAACGACGTAAGCTCTGAAGTATGGAACCACGCCACACTCTAGATTGAGTTGATCGCCTTGACGTCCAGAAGAGCAAGCTGCCTCGATCCATGTTAACACCGTTAATACCACCTGGGCTGGTATCCACTCCCATGTAGATGTATTTCTCAAAATGTTCAGTCACTACAATCATGTTAATATCCAAGATTCATAGTCATACATCATGCAGCATGTGGGAGAATGATCATCATTGAAATACAACATTCCAAAAGCAACTATAGATCCATACAAGTCTTTACTACCCACGTGCTGTAAGATCGGCATCAAAGCTACCAGTCACTGCTGTACTCGACCCATCAGTGCCCAGCCTTTAATGAAGCCGGCTCTGTCTATCAACAAATGTTGCGGCCTGGCACATTCTAAAAAATACAGAAAATTTCTTCAATTGCTTGCAAATGATAGTCTAGGCCATGGAAGGCTAGAGATAATTTTACACTAAAAAATCCATACCCAAAAGCCGAGAGGGACATTAAGAGGGCTAAAGACATCCAGGTAAGTTGTAGTGCGAACATTTTAAGTTTTCCAAACGTTAATCAAACAAATGTGTCTATTACAGGATATCATAGCTCGTACTCAAAGATATTAAAACCACAAAAGTCCACAGACCGGTCAAACGTGGTGCATGCCATGAGAATCAACTCTGGCATGTGTTTGCTTGTGGTTTTAAACGCTATTTTTGTGGATTATCTGATGAATAATGTCATTTTTTAAATCGTTCTTGGTTTACCCATACGCGCTCTGATTTTGGTGCTCTTAATAATTTCCGGATGAGGGCAACTCTGGGCTAATGGATATAAAGCTTTACAACCATGCAAAAAATGACCAATTTGCAAAAAATAGAGGGCCGCACTATGTTCAACTGCCAGTGGTCTCTTTTAATATTTAAACAATATCAATGACCATAAAAAAAAATGGAAGTGAAAGGATGGCGAAGAATGAACGTTACACACGGCTGGTTGACCCCATGCAAATTGTCTCTTATTTTTAAGCAATTTTAAAGACACTATCATGTTTACCGGAAGACTCAAAATATTTGACATTTGCAGAAATAGCTTATAGGCCTAATTCAAGGACAAGTCTGTCCTCATTGGTCGTGCCCTGAAATTTGAGCCCTCAAATCCCTTTCATTCCCAGATATAAACAAAAAACCACCGTTTTGTGGTAACCATCATATTTAGCACAGTTTTGAATAGGACTTTGCAACATCATTATTGCATCTACCATCAAAACTGCAAAGTTTGTTTCACCACGGTACTTGATGGGAGTAATGTGCAAGTGCCAGGCCTCTCACTTCAAGTAGATAACCCAATGCACATAAATCGGAACAAGCACCTTTAAGAATGGCAACACCATTTTTGACAACTGAAATATGGACATGCAAGCACACTGTTTGAACCGCCATGCAAATTGTCCTCTTTTATTTTTAGAGCAAGTTGTAATGGCGACACAATTTTGACAACTGATATAGGTAATGGACCAGCAATACCTATTACCCTCCGCAAAAATCAGAAAAAATCCTTGGGCGGGAAACTTGCCTATAGGCCACAAGGTCGTTCTTGTATGTTATAGCCCTCTATTGCTTATTTCCCATAGAAAGACGTGTAAAACTAGAATTTTTGATGACAAATCATATTTGCCCGCATGAAATTTAACCAAATTTTACACGGGAGTTAGTGGCATAAGACTCCAACTTAGTCAGCAAAACTTTGTCGCCGTTGATTATTTTTTGATTTTTTATTCTCTTTTTATCATAAAAATGAGACTTTTGAACAACTGTGCAAGACCTGTTACCTTCACAAAACAAATCAGAAAAATCCTTGTTGGTACTCTTGCCTACAAAGGTCATAATTTTATTTATAGCGCCCTCTATGATGCCGCTTTCCCATAGTAAAAGATGTGTTGTAACTAGATTTTTATGCAAAACATATTTTGCCCACCATTGCAAGTTTCATCAAATTTACACAGGATGTGGGTTTGTGGCATACATACTCCAAATTAGTTGTCCAAAGCATGTCGCTGTTGATATTTTTTGATTTTATTCTCATTTTTGTCTAATAAAAATGAGACTTTCAAACGTTGTGTACATTGACCTTTAACATCCTACCTTTTTCTATTGTCTTGGATCTAGTGATGTGTAGAGTAAGTTTTGTCCTCTTGTTGTCTGGCCTTTCTTGGTGACATTTCTTGAGTATCCTATTAAAATATATACCATTGAAATGCCATGTTCAAACACTACCAAACAATGAACCAAAAGCTACCAATGCGGTCAGTGGCTCAAACAGGTACGGTTTAATGCAACCAAAATTCATCCTTTGTAAACTGCAGTACCAATTTAACAGAAACCAGCAAATTCCTAGGCAGTCAACCGAGCTGAAAATCCTTATGATTTGCAGTGGCTGGTACAAATTTTCAATGATTTTCGGGAATTCCTTTAATTGTTGATATTTGGTCCTTTTGGAGACCACACTAGAAACACTTTATTGGAGAATGGCCCTTTAGTAACCCACACCAACCCATATAGTCTCCCCCCTACTTTGGGTAGGTCTGATAACTTTACTGTAAAGTGGAATTTTCGCGCTACAATAATTTTCACACTTTTCTCGCGTTCTGAGCTAGCGCAAAATTAAAAACCCACAAAACGTATTTTGTGTGTAGGTCTATGAGTAGAGCGAAACGAGCGAATTTTAAAACACTCAAAATGTTAAAAATTGCTGAAACGCGAAAAATTACACACCCGAAAATTGCCACTTTTACGTACCTTTTTTGCTTGTTGTTTTGACATGGTTTGCTTGTGTCTTTCTTGTTCTTCTCTCTTTTCGCTTCTCCTTTCATGTAGCCCTTTCTTAGGTCTGACACTTAGAATTCAATAACGTAACGGTTTTACACCTCCGTTGTTGCCAGCATGGAAAATGTGGAAACTGTATTTCGCCTGCTGGAAGATGGCTCGAAGAAGCTCTTCGTCAATTTAGGACAGGGAACTTTGCGTCCATCAACAATTTCAAAACCCAACGTTGGTACGTAAAGCATCATAGCCAACCTCGTCACGAAGTAAAGTAAAGCATAGCCTACTTCCAGCTACCTGGACCTGTTGTTGGTTGCTGCACCCCGCCTCTTTTATCCTGTTTTTGTACCATTTTATATTTCGTTCCTTTCCTTCCTTACCACCAAGTAGCATAGTACCCTTTTTGGGTCCTGCAACATATTTTGGTTCAATGTCGAGGGCGCTTTCCTTGTCAACTAGGAGATTTGTATCAAAACCAGCAGAGAGACAACAGCAATGTTCTGCATTGGGTGCATGGAATGATTTCCAATGGCTATCACACCCCCGTTGACTTTTAAAACTGCTGTTACACTGGCTACACTTAAATGGCCGTTCCTCTTGGTGTACAATTTGATGCTCCATTACACCGTAATTTGAGTAAAACTTTTTACCACACTTTTCGCACATAAAGCGTTTGCCGCGAATATGATGATGTCGTTCATGGGTATTCCTTGACGTGTATGAGCCAAATGTCTTCTGGCAATACCGGCATTTTACCGACCTTGTGTTTAGATGGGCACCCAATTCATGAACTTTTGTCATCTTTACTGATCTGAATTTTAACCCACAATACCCACATGAGTATTTCTTGACATGAACAGCCCGGTGCTTCCCTAACATCGCCTTACGACTGAAAGATAACCAACACTGGTCACACTTGAAAGCGCCCCCTGGATCGTTAGGACACACATGTGCGTTCTTGACAGAGTGTTTCTTTTGGAAACGTCTCAGGCATTTTCTACACTCATATGGGCGCTTAATCTCTGCATTTCCATGTACTCTTGTCATATGCTTCAAAAACAGACTTAAAAATGGGAAATGTTGATCCTCGCAAATTTTACAGCGGAACACTGCATAATGATCTACTGGCTTCCCCATCAACTCCAAAACTTCAGCACACAGGTTCTCCTTGAGCAGATCTATATTAATTTCACCATCTTTTACTTCAACTCCTTCTAGAAATCCTGAGTGTTCAGGTTTTTGTACCTTTTTCTTGTACATCTCATGAGCCTCGCTACGCTTCATAATGCTCTCATCAATATGTGAAACAACATGTTGTTTGAATTCGTCCTCTGTGGGGAAATGTGTGTCACAAAATTGGCAATGATTAGGGTCAACTTCAGTATCTCCTGCACAGTCATCTTTAAGAATTGCCTGTTCAATGACTTCTGTAGAAATTACCTGTTCAGGGAAAGTTTTTTTAAGAACCATGGGGACAACATACCATGGCTTCTTTATTGTCTTTCTTTTACTTTTAAATTGACAATGATTAGAGTCACCGTCAGTATCTGTTGCACCGTCATCTTTTAGAATTGCCTGTTCAATGTTTTCTGTGAAATCATCTTTTAGAATAGCCTGCTCAATGTCGTCTGTGAAATCATGCTCAACTTTTTTCTTCCTCACTCGGCTACTTCTCCTAAGAGGCAACAGTGACTTTTCAGCGACATTTGTTTCTTCAAGATCAATACTCGTACCATCGCTGGAGTTCTGATTGACTGTGGAAGTGGCAATTAAGCCTAAAGCCAATGGTATATCGCTGTTCATATTACTGTGTCGCATCCTGCAGAATTCATCGCCTCTACGTTGCTTGTTGCTTCACAGTCCTCATTTGATGGCATTTTGACTGCTGATGAGTGGTCTCTTGGTGGCGTTTTATCGACCTCTTGTGTTTGAAAGATGTCGCTGTCTTCACTTGTTCTTCTTCTTGGCATATCATCAATTATTGAACATGTTTCACCAATGCTTGTGACTCCAATATCACAAGTGCCATCCTCTTTAATTCTGTCTTCTTCAAAACTGTGTCATTTGCAATCTCCTCCTCCTCTTCAGACTCAGACTCGGACTCCAGATCACACTGTGTACTAACTTCGTTTTTATTTTCAGTCATTACGGTTTCACTTGGCGCCTCTGCTGTACTGAAGCAGAGCCTAGGCTGGCAATGCAAGCAACTTTTGATAGTCCATTAATGTTGATATTATCAAAGATTCCAACTTCTTTAAGTTTACTGACCACAGTAGAATAGATGAACTGAGATGGCTGGTAGAAATATCGTTGATTGTAAGACCTTATTGAGCAAAGTATGGACAGCTCTTCAACCAAATCGGCTTTTTCAGGTACTCTCTTCACAAACACTGGTGTGGGAGGGAATGTTTTGCTTGTCAGAAGAAACATATGCCAGTGAACCAAGCTTGGCTGTCTCAAGAGCCTTAGCTGCTTCTATGAATCCACTACGAGTGATTTGATTACGAAGAAATTTCCAATTTCGACTGACGACATATGGAGTGGACCAGGGCCTTTAGTCAGCAGGATAGCAAGCCATTATTGTTCTTTGATTCATTTCAACTTCCTTACCAAATACGATGCTGTCATGCTCCGATTCTGTCACATTATTTTTAGTCTAAAAATGGAAAGAACAAAAATGTCAAAGAAATAGTCACTACTTCAAATGTTGTGTTGTCTATATAAACACCCAGGGTGGGTGTGCATGATAGCTTAAACACAGCTGTTTGCCCCATGCAAAATGCTTTGATTTTTAGAGCAATTTTAAGCATGGCGACACAATTTTGACAACTGATATAAGTAGGGACAAAAATCAGAAAAATAAAAAACTTTCACAAAATAAAAAAAATAAATTGCAGGAATCTTGCCATAATAGGCCTGCAAAGGTCATAATTTATGATATGGTGAGGTGATCTGGGAAAACCCGTCACATGTCGCTCAGGACAGTTTGGAAAAAATAAAGAAAATAGCCTTAAAATCTGTTATATTGTTTCTTCTTCGTCTACTTTTATTTTTTGTCAGATTGTAAAGGCGTCGAACTCTTGAATGTGGGCATTATAAGAAGAAAGACGTAAAGAGTTAGGAAACTTAATATTTCAACTCTGCAGTGATAGGAAAAACTCAAAATATAAATTTTTCACCATGTTGTAGGCGGGTTTTCCCAGATGATCACAATAGCGCCTTATGGGGGGCATATTTCTCATTAGAAGACATGTATAAAAATAGAGTTGTGAAAAACTCATATTTGCCCGCAATGAATTCCTAAAATTTACACAGGATATGGTTAGTGGAATAAATACTCCAAAGTAGTTGCCAAAAGTATGTCGCTGTTGATATTTTTAATTATCAGAGTTGAGTTGCTATATTGAATGGTCTACTTTGAATCCAAAAATGTGCTGTGACAGAGACAGTAAGTGTTGCACGTATTTGGGGGTAGGTACTGCCTTTTGCATTGTGAGAAAAAATTGAACTTCTGTCAAACGTTTTGGATAATGGGAGCTCGTTTTTGCCTCGTGGTGTTAGAGCTGGGTGTTAGAGCTAAAATTTGGATATGATATGTGTTGAAGTCTTCTCCAGGGCAGAAGGCTTTTGTTTTGTTTTTTTGTGAAGGAAAAAGGTGGATTTTGGATGAGTTCCGAGGCAAGTTATTCCAGAAATGAAGTACATCTACAGATTTGCCAAAAGTGGAATATTCCATGTTCCTAAATGGGGAGTATCAAATGTATAATGAGTATGCACGGAGAGAGGTGGTGAATAAAATGTAAATAAAAAAATATGGAAATCTGAAGGCATATGGCGATTGATTTTTAAAAGAGAACAGTTTTAGAGGTGTACTAAAGAAGGATATAAGTTGTGTTGTTTGTATGTATCGGACCCGAATGTTACCTTTTTTGCAAGGTGGTATATGGGAATGAAAAATGTGTAAGAATCAAGGTATCAAATCCAATATTCCACAATGCATTGTGTCAAATTATATAAATCATGTGGTAAATTACTGTATTAACATCGCGATTCTATAGTCTGCAGTCTAATTACCTTCATCTTATTGTATTATGGGATATGGTGAACTCGATTAAAGATCTAAAGTCTCATATTGGGGCTCTTTAATCAAATCCAATATCCCATAATACATGGTGACAAATTATCTGAATACGTTGGTATAGCAGAATCGTTAAAGATGTTGAGTGGTCAAAACCTCATATAGTACCATATTGTTTGTATGGATAGTGTATTTGTGTTGAAGGATATGCTGAAATACATGGTGCATCATAATCCTTTCAATTGCCTTGGCCACTTAAGCGCCTCAAGCGGGCTTCTGGCTATAGGCCTACTGTTTATGGTCCTAATTGACGGAATGTTTCCTTTTTGATAACTAATAGATAAAAAAATAATTAATTTTGCTTTTGGTGTGTGTCTTTGTTTTTATTACTTTATTATAATAAAATTTTGTAAATTGGAGAAAAAATCAGCCCATTTGATATCTTAAACATGACATGGCTGTCAATATATAGTTTATTTTTAGGTATTTGGAAGACCGACCGTGTTCATGCAGATTCGAAATGAAAGCCGGCTGTAAGGAATTATAAATGAAAGATTATATTCAGAGAATGAGATTATGGGAGTGGGGGTGAGGTGGGTGGCCACTCAACTGATCAGGTAGGGAATATGTGTGGCCCGACTTTTGTTAGCAGATGTTAGTCTGTATATTAATTGAGGAGTCCAAAAAAGTGGGTCGGCAGCAGAGAGGACAGTAATGTGTACGTATTTGGGGTGGTGGGTAGAGGTACTGCTCTTGCATTGTGAGTCGAAATTGAACTTCTGTTAATGGTGTTTGATAGAGGGGAGCGCTTGTTGGAGCTAATAAAGTGGATGTTATGTGCTGAAGTCTTCTTCAAGGGCCGAAAAGGCTTGTTTTATTTGTTTTTTGTGAAGGAAGGAAAAAAAAAGGTGAACTTTGCGAATTGTGAGGCAAGGTGTTTCAAGAAATTGAGAGTTTTGTTTTCGTTTTCCGAACTCGCAATTGTGGAATGTTCGTACATGGGGGTTTTTAAACTGGGAAGGGCTTCCAGACGGTTGTGAGGCGGGTTTGGGTAGATCGAAATGAAGAAGAAAAGTCATTTGGGACTTGGAGCAGCTATGTAAAGGGGGCCCTTGGTATAGTGGCAAAGGGGGCCCTGTGGTCGGTAGTCAGACCGGGACCCTCAAGGTGTTGACAAAGTTTACTAATTGCTACAGGTAACGTTGATAGGTTCCGCACGGAACCTAACAACCAACACGCCCGATAAACGCGAAGCGAAAACCGCGAAAAAAAATCTAGTTTATTCTAGTTTTGTCATAATAAATGAGACTTCAAAAGCTGTGAAAAGTGTATTCATTAAAATACATCGCGAATCCCCCGACCGAGAGACCGCGAGTGTGGTCTGCCATCGCGGTTGTGAATGGGGGCCAGGAGGCACAGTGAGGTCACGATGGTCCCATGAGGTCACGAAGGTCACATGAGGTCACCAACATGTCACCCCACCCCACCCACTCCGTTCCACCAAAAGCTACATCATCATAGCCCTTATGGAACTCAATCAGCATGTATTATATTAAGGGTTTACATTTGACCGCCCCAAGGTCACCGCGGTCACCAAGGTCACATGCGCACCAACAGTCACCCCACCCATCCTTTCCACCAAGTTACATCACCGTAGCCACCTTACGGAACTATTACGGCATCCAATATAAGGCGTTAACATTTTGACCACAGACACACACACACAGATACACACACACACAACTTGCCAGAGTATCCCTATGTGCCTTCTGACAATCTTGCAGACGACACAAAAATAGGTCGTCAATGGTGTGAGATATAATTGTCAACTACAAACCATAGCCAGCTATCTATGGGTATACAGCATGATCATAATAGTGCTCCAAACACCGACAAAGGATCAAGGTTTCAACAAGCCAGCATAATAATGGCTGTATCCATGGTGCACAAAAATGGCATCAAAGCTGCTAAAAGGTTTTTAAAACATTTTGACAGGAACAAATCATCCATACAAAAGGAAGGTTGGTCATGCCCAATGACAAAATGTTAATTTGATTGAAAAATCTACATTTATCAATGTGTGACCACAAATTGGCATTATTTTCAGTGGCAAATCTGCCAAAAAGATGGCTTTTTTGGTTTATTTTAGGAACATTTTGTCAAAAACAAATTAGGAGGCAAAGTAGAGGAGAGAGCAGTAAATCAAGTCAAGTTACAGGTCATTTTCTTGACTTTCGTGGGGGGTAAGGTGGCATTATTTCATCATAGACGGAAATACTCACATTTCCAGCTCTTGCGTTAAGTACAATCTGGATCCCAATTATAATGACAAAACTCGATTATTTTATGCAAAATACACCATTTTTTAGCATTCTCGTTCCAGGTAAGTTTCCTAGAAAAGGGAAAAACCTCCCACTCCTCTCTCACCCATTTCTCGCACCAACCGGGCCCCCCCTAACTGTGCAAAAAAAATATCAATTTTAAAAATTGGGGGGGCTCTTCAAAAATGTGCTGTTATTGCTTTAAATAGACTCCTGGTTATTGAAACCTAGTTATTTTGACTTTGGCATTTAGTTAGTCTTACCGCCGTATTACTTCAAACAAGAGCCACGATCAGCTCTGAGTTCCCCAATTCCTTCGATCTCATCTCTTAAAGAATCATCTTGTCCTTGGCTGAGGCACGAGCTTATGAAAAAAAAAGGTTTAATTTTCAGTTACATGTTTACAATATTTTACGGTTAAAATACGGTTGGTACGCTACCTGCCTATCTATCGGTTTATTAGCACTGTTTGGAAGGTAAATACAATGTATTGAGCAACAAATAATTAGAGTACGGTAAGACTGTGGTATATTTACACCAGAGTTATGAAAGCACCATTTTGATTGGCTGCTCAGATCTTATCTCATTTTGCATTCCTGTAAGAGCCAATCAGATGATTTACACAGCGGCAATCAATTCTAACAAAATGATATACGTCGTGGCATTGCACAAAGTATCATCCATTAATAAAGAAAACCAAGAGATCCTAAACGATATGGGTCCACCCAACTTATTTACTTCTTTTGTACAGCAAATCCGATCATGTAAAACATTATTTTGCAGACATTCAACAGTTACTTGCCGGTCCCTCATAGACTCAGTCTGCGATCATCTGATCTCTCGCATTACACTCACAAAATGGCCAGTGTGCCAGTAAATTAGTAAATTGAACCCAAAGTTCAAACAGTTGATTGCTCAGGCGAACTTAAGTTGCACAAACCAATCCAGCCCAATTTATCCCAACTTTGAGAGCTCATCCGTAAATCTCAATGAGCCGAATAGTCAGTATATAGCGAAAAAAAAGAAAAAAGGGTATAATTTTAGAAACACAGAAACAATTTCGACGACGGACGTTGGTGTGGTGAATGGATGTAAACTTATAGTTCCCGGCCTCGTTGAGCAGAAGACTAAAAAAATCTACACCAACCTTCTTGCCACATGACTTGCATGTTTTGCACCACTGCTAGTCTCCTTCCTCCACTAGGGAACTCATGTAAAATTCATGTTTGCTGGCAAACATGGATCAACATCAAAGGATGTAGAAAAGTGGAACACAAAATTCAATCAAATGTCAACTTTTTTAATATTGCTTTAATATTATTAGGCTACCGCTGTTGTTGTACACAGGAATTACCTTTATAAATCACTCGAGGGGGCGCACCCCTCACAAGTAAAGAAAGAAATCTGGTTGTGTA
>JAMKCH010059284.1:0-24932 GCA_023653785.1 Ophioderma brevispina | reverse complement strand
GCTCTTGTCCGCTATCTGGTCATCTCTGGCCCGCCATGTTCGTCGAATAATATGGCATAATGCCACGTGAGGGCCAAAGATTCATGCTAATATGTAAACCCCGCGCGAAGAATGCTAGCATGTGCACATGAATTTTCCCGTCATGTCATGTCATTTTGCATCGATCATGTCAACACGGTCAAGGACGCGTTTGTTTTTTTACCGTATTTACCTTGCGAGATGGCTAATTCTTTGCTGGTGGAAGTAGATTTGCCGGAATATTTGCAAATGTATTGATTCAGGTGTGGAAAGTGCCCACACCAGGAGAACCGCTCGTTGGTAAAGATTTTCCTGGTCTTAAATAAAGGTAACGCTCGCTTGATCTAGCATGTCCTATGTCAGTACAGTAGCATGGTGGCCATGGCATGGTTACGGTAAACATAACCTCATGAACTTAACTGAATGTTGTACTTCAGTCTTTGTGAGCAATTCTTAGAAATTTGAAGTTGAACAATTTTTTGTTGACCTCCCGCCAAGACGAAGATAATTAACGAACTGGATCTCTATAAAACTCAAAGATCGATCGACCCCCAATATTCTATTTTCTCCATATATACATACGAAATGACCAACTAGGTGCATTTTTTGTGCTCAAAAAGGACTTGAGACCCCCTATTGCCCATTAAAAATTTTTGGTGCGCCCATGCCTAGTTAGGGTCCCATGCTAGCATGGGTACGGAATGTAAGTATAAGCGGAGGTAGGCAGCAACAAAAATAAGGAAGGGACAATAACAAAGGGGAGTCAAGAGGAAGCGGCCAATCCCATCCAGGACGTCACTGGCATCCATAATCCTTTGCTCTTTTTTGTGTCCTCAGTTGGGGCACCATGTGAAAATTAATGGGATATTACATCATATATTTTCCCTTTATCGCCGTATTTATCGGCGATTGTGTTTTATTGTATATAATAGCTGATAAACATCTACTACCCTCTTACTTAAACTCTGTTCGTTCCGGAGTTTGGATTTATGATGTGTTGGTTGCAAAGTTTTGGAGATGTTTTCTTTAGACCTGAATCCGGAAGTTTGCTAAGGAGTGGAATTTTTCGGAAGATTTCTAAGGAGTGGATCGGAAGCTGTTAAAATAAGTATCAGATATATATATTATGTATTATCCCTTCACATGGTTTCCCCGTGACGCCTCAGGCCTTTGTTTTCGCACTGCTCGTACGGCGGGTGTAGTGGGCTTATTTCTTTGGCCAGGTTTAGCTCCCCCCTATGTAAGTCTACACCACCTAGACCGCCAGGGCATGATGGGGATATGTCCCTGTCTCATTCGGCTCCCTGCATTTTTATATTTATTTTTCGCCCCTGTCTATAGCTCGCGGTGCAACATGTCATTTGGTGTTCTCCCAGCGTACTACCAGCTCGTGCAGATGAATCTCCAAATGTTTTCTCAAAATCTTGGGGGGGGGTTGCCCTGTGTCCTTCCTGTCGTCCTTCTTGTCGTCTTGGCTGATTCTGGCTCTAACCCTTTTGGGAACTCCCGATTCTCGGTGGCGGGTCTCCTATCGTATCTAACCACCGTTACAAGTATGTTTTACACTTTTGAATGTTGCAGAATGAAGGAACAGCTTCGAAACCGAAGTTCTGGCTGTAAAGAGTTCCTTCGAGGACAAGAAAAGACCCCACCGCATGAACTGTGTGTGTGAAGTGCAGAGCTGTTCAAGAGAGAGACCTGTATATACACAAGCGGGTAGACAAATTGGAGATCCTTAAATTCTTTGATGAATTGAGGACGTGTAATATGAAGAAAGTTAAAGAGACAAGGCCAAGGCTAAGACATCTCCATCTCCGTTCAGTTCACGGGCATCTCCCTCCTGGTCGTTCACCGGTGAAGCTTCTTCCGTACTCTACCACTCAACCTAGACTCTTCAAGAGCAGTCCAGTTCTACCTTTGATAGCTTTCCAGACGTGATAATCTAACGGTGCTAAGAGGCTATTAGAAGTATAGGGGCACGTTCGTCCACCACCTCTGCAAGTTTTGATGATAAGGGCCGTTGATATATGTAATCCGAGTGGATATTAAGTGATTACTTAAAACGACTGCCTGGTTCAAACACTCCTTCCTTCATGGTGAATTGGAGATTATCACCGGTTGAGTAGCCCGACAGTGCCGTCTCTATATGGGTCGAAAGAATCTAAGCCGTGGCATTGACGGACAAATCACTCAAGTGATCTGAACGGCGGCTCGGTCCACCATCCGATAGAAATTCTGCCTCAGTCCAGCGATAATTCACAATACTTGTGAAGTCAGTCTGGCTCTTTTATCCGTGGTGGTGAAACTTAAACAACCTCAGTCCACCGGGGTCCGTAGTGTTGCAGTTGATTAGAACTGAGGGCGACTCCCGTGGCGGCACATGAATGAAGCCCAGCGTCCTTTGTTAAGACTTATTGAATGCGGATATGGTTATGAATAATGGTACCGATTGTACTCGTAAGTCTGTCGGCTTTTCTGGCGGCTGGGTGCCCGTAATGTGATTGTTATAGAAGTAATTTTATGAGTATGATGATAATTCTATAATAAGCTCTACACCTCTTGACGGCCATGTATTACGTCCCGTGGCTATGACTCATTATGTTTGCGGCGGGGCGCCGCCGATGTTCCCGATGGTAGAGAAAACCGACTGGTCCATGAGTTATGTCAGAGCAACATGAGACTTGTATGGTTATGGCGGAGTTTAGATATTCTGTTCATAAAGACAGAGTTTTCCCTCCGTGGCTTCGAAGGAAGTTAGTGTTTGTTCATGATAGGTGTATTTACGATTTAGGGAAAATTTTATTTCTCCACTTTCACCAATAGTACAGTTATTTCCGGTCCGCCAGTCCGTCCACCTAGTTAACTTCGGGCCGTCTCCGTGGTTCTCACTCCTCCTCCGGGTGTGAAATATTCAACCGTTCCTCCAGTTTTACAAAACCCTTCGGGTTATAAAGAGACTAACGCCACCTAACGCCACGATCTACACCATCTAGTTCTATTAAAGCCTAGGATCGTGTTAACACCTACATGGTTTATCGGCGATTGGTTATGTATATAATATTGATTAAAACATCTACCTTACTACGGGTCGTCGGAGTTTGGATGATGAATGTGTCAGTGCAGTTTGAGATGTTTTACTTTAGACCGGAATCCGGAAGTTTGCCTAAGTAGTGGAATTCGGAAGATTTCTAAGGATTGGAATGCCAGGAAACCTGTTAACATAAAGTAATCAGATATATATATATGATTATCCATTAACATGGTTGCCCGTGAGCCTTCAGGCCATTTGTTTCGCACTGCTCGTACTGGGGTGTTAAGTGGGCTTAGTCCTTGGGGCCAGGTTGCTCCCCCCTATGTAAGTCTACACCTCCTTATTTTGTTTTCATTAGACCGCCAGGGCATTGTGGGGATATGTCCCTGTCGCATGTCTGCTCCATTGCTATTATATTTATTTTTCGCCCTTGTCTATAGCCTCGCCGTGCAACCATGTCATCTGTTTCTCACAGCGACTTACAGCGCGTGCCGATGATCTCAAATTTTTCTCAAAATCTTGGGGGGGGGGCGTTTGCCCTGTGGTTCTTCTGTCGTCCGTCTTGTATTCTTGGCTTTTTGCTCTACCCTTTTGGAACTCCCGATTCTCGGTGCGCGGTCATCATATCGTTATATAACAAACGTCTACAAAGTATGTTTACTTTTGATTGTTGCAGCATGAAGGAAACCGCTTCAAAAGAAGTCTGATGTAAGAGTTCCTTCGGAGTGACAAGACTAAGACCCGCATGAATGTGTGTGTGAAGTGAAAGCTGTGCAAGACGAGAGACCTGTAATATAAACAAAGGGTAGACAGATGGGAGATCCTGAAATTCTTTGATGAATTAGACGTGTATATGGGAAGTTAAAGAGGAACAAAAGGCAAGGCTAGACAGCTCATCTTCCGTTCAGGCATCTCCATCCGGGTCGTTCACCGGTGAAGTTCTACTCTCCACTTCAAACTAGGACTAACTTCAGAGCCGTCAAGTTCTACTTGATTAGCTTCAGAGATAATCTACGGTGACTACGAGGCTATGAGACAGGTTATAGGGCAAGTTCGTCCAGCCACATCGGCAGTGGGCTGATAAGGGCCGTTGACTAATGTAAATCCGAGTGGATTAAGTGGATTACTACGACTGGCTGTTCAAACCACTCCTTCCCCTTTCATGGTGAATTGGAAGATCATCAACGGTTGAGTAGCCGACTGCCCGTCTCTATAGTGGGTCGAAAGATCTAAGCCGTGGCCTAATGAAGGTACAATACACTCAAGTGATCTTACGGCCGTCTCGGTCTCACCAGCCCATAGAAATTCTGCCTCAGCCCAGTGATAATTCACAATCCTTGAGAAGTCAGTCTGGCTCCTTTATCGTGTTGGCAACTTAAAAACCCTCAGTCACGGAGTCGTTTAGTTGTTGGGCGTTGGGTAAGACCTGGGGCGACTCCCGTGGCGGCACTGAATGAAGCCCAGCGGCCATTGTTAAGACTTTTTGATGGCGGATATGTTATGAATAACTGGTACCGTGGTACTAGTAAGTCTGTGGCTTTTTGGCGGGCTGGGTGCCCGTATGTGATGATGTTATAGAAGTAATTTATCGTTATGATGATAATTATATAATGCAGCTTACAACCTCTGACGGCCAATTTTTGGTACTTTTTTAAAACGTCCCGTGGCTATGACTTAATATGTTGAGGCAGGCGCTCGCCGATGTTCCCGTGTATACAGACGGGTCATGGTTATGCAGAAGCAACATGAACTTTGTATGGTGTGGCGGATGTAGATTTCTTTCAATGAAAGGACAGAGTTTTCACCTCCTGGCTTCGAAGGGGAAGTTAGTGTTGTTTATGCAGAGGTGTATTACGTAGGGAAATTTAATTTCTCCACTTTCTAGCAGTAGATTACAGTTATTTCCGGTCCGCCAGTCCGTCCACCTAGTTACTTTCGGGCAGTTCTCCGTGGTTCTCGGGTGTAAATTTTCCACGTTCCTCCGTTACAACCCCTTTTTTTTCGGATTCCTACAGAGACGTAACGCCACATTACACCGAATAGTTCCGTTAAGACAAAGATCGTGTAACCTACGATGGTATGGCAACACAAGAATCTTTATGGTGGGAAGAGGTTCCACGAGTACCTCATCGAGTTTTACCACGGACGGATGCTTCGAAGATAGGTTGGGAAGCATACATGAGATCCCACAAAAAAAGGGAGTATGGTCCAAGATGATAATAAGGAAATCTCCATATAAATATCCTAGAGTTGTAGCAAAACGGTCTTTTATAACCGCTCTTAAGCGATTCAAACGGATGTTTCTGGGCAGTCAGTGAACATCAGATCAGACAATTCCACTGTAGTTGCCTACGTTAACCTCCAAGGAGGAACAAGAGTATCCTCATGTGCCTTGCAACCATCCGCCTCCTATCTTGGGGGGAAGCAGCTACAATTCAACTTACCCTCAAGCGCGGGAACATTCTACGAGAGTTATCAAACTGTCTAGAAGACAAGCTTTTCCAGTGGAAAATCAGCCAAAATTTGGATAGCTTATTCGGTATCAACTGGGGAGTGGCATCTCAACAGTCGTGTTGTAGCAGATGAGTTTCAAAGACTTACAGGCCCATAGTAGATCTGTTTGCAAACAACTAAGAATTACAACTCCAACATCTGCAACGTGGCTAACGGGACGAGAAAGCCTGGGTGAGAGACTTCTTTACAATAAGTGGAGAACCTGATTGCATAAGCCTTTTTCCACCGGTTAAACAATTTGGCGAAAGGTACTAAAAAGTTACAGCAATCAAGTTCAGTAAGATGTGCTGTAGCCCCCATTTTGGCCACATCAGGTTGGTTTTTAAGACTCGTCAGCTTGTTGGAAGACCCTCCAAGACTGATTCCTTTAAGGCCAAACTGTTGGTGGACGGAAGAAACAAAGAGTGTCGCTCCAAAGGTTAAATCTCTACACTGACTGTTGTGTCGTCTCTCAAGCTCGCCTTCAAACGCAAAGGTTTTCAGAAGAAGCTGCCACCCTGGCGGAGGGAGCAGAAGGAAGTCAACATCCATTTTTACTATAGTAGACTTCGACGTCAACGTCCGGTCAAGAAACACAAGGTTGAGTCGCATTCTGACCTCTGTAGGAGATGTGGCTAACTTCCTGACATCTCTCTTTCAAGAAAAAAAAAAAACCTCCAATATTCAACTATTAGATAACTACCGGTCTGCCATCTCGAATATAAATGATAAACCGGACATAATTAGAGAAGATAACGGTCTCTCGGATCTCATTACAGGATCTTATAAACGTCCTACGGTTAGAAGCTCACCCATCGTGGGATCTTCATTGCCTTCAGTCCGTCGCCAGCGAGCCGTTTGACCCGTTGAATTACGACCACTCTTTCTCGATTTAACTAGTAGCAGCATTCTAAGATGGTGATTACCAGAGAGGTCAGGAAATCCCTGAGTTGGTCTACAGACTAGAATATATGGGATTCTCAGATTCTCACAATGTCACTCTACTTCCTCGTGCTGGTTTCATGCGCAAACACAGACAATCAATTATGACTCGGCATATATACCCCCCCCCCCCCCCCCAAGAGTTACTGGTGTCCTGCGATAAACGCTGGTGTCCAGTCAGAGCTTCTCCGAGATTATTACCACCTTACTGTCTTCTTAAGGAAATCTATGAATTCCTCAATATCTGACCCCGTCTTCATACAACAAATACTAAACCTTACAAAACCTGCAACAAGCAAAACATTTTCAAGCCTGGGTCACTTCCCTCATCCTCTGATGCTTGAAAGTGAATAGCCTCGTCACTGGGACAGTAACATCGCCTTTAACCCGCATGCTCAGGAAAATTAGAAGTCGGGCAACTCAAAGGGCTTTTCACTAAGAGTGAACATTATCTGATATAATGGAAGCAGAAGGATGGAGGACGCCTACAACGTTTCAGAACGTTTATATGAAGAACGTCCTTACAAGGAACCAAATCGTGACCAAAACCATCATGTCAGCAAGCAGGTCGAGTAAGAGGAGGATGCCTATGCCATCACTGATCAACAGCTCATAGGGAGGAGAGTGCGGTGGTTTATTATAACTACAATGCTTGATATAGATGTGTGATGTTAATGTTAGTCATGTTTATATCTGCAGTACATGGGCCAAAATTATTCAGCTCATTAAACTTCATGGCGAGAAAACCCCGCAACAACGAGAATACCGGCTCCACTTCCTTCCACCTTGCCGTGTGCAGTCATGCAAAGTTGGATCATTTGTAATGTAGATAATGGAGTAAAATAGAATAATTACTCCCAGGTTGTGAGATGTTCTATTTTTTACCTGTATACTTCGAATGAATCCAACTAGTAACCATCATCGGACCCTTCCCCGCAAGGGAGCATGGGGAAGGTACAAAATGAGAAAGGATTTGATGCCGTGGACGCATGGATGGCGTACCGTGCTAGAATGGGACCGCTATAGGCATGGGCGCACCGAAATTTCTAATGTGGACAATAGGGGTGTTTCAAGGCCTTTTTGAGCACAACAACTGCATAGTGGGCATCATTCGTAAGTACACTGTATAAATAGAACAATCTCACAACCTTGGTGAGTATAATCTCATCTGAAGAGGTGTAGACAGGAGATTGTATTTTGACAGAGCCAATATTGGCCCAGTTCATGCAACTGCCAACTAAGTTTAAAATGAAATGGTATAGTATTTATAGGACAAAGATTTCAAAACATAATATGAAATTGGATCTTGTTTCCCATAACCAAATTTATTGAGTATCGCTATGTTGTCGCGCCCAATATTTTTTCAACTATAGCTTGACCAATAAATTGGTATTGGACTTAAAGGAATCAATTTTATTACACTTAGTCATAGGTGCAACATGGATCCCTCATTTGTTATGAGGTAAAGGTCACATCCCACGTGAGGTCAAGTTGTAAAATGAAGTTCAAAGGTCATGTGAGAACTATCATTACAAACCACGAAGGCAGGCGGGAAACATGTGGTCCGCAGGACCGATGTATTTTTTGAGACTAGATGCAAATACCCGCGTCAAACATTTTGAATTGCCAAAATAATCATTATCTTAAAAATATTTCATTTAACCAGGTTTAGCAATGGAAACATATATTTTTGTTTTGTAAAAATTTTGATAATTTGAAGCAAAACCAGCGTTTTTTTCTGCGGCCCTACCTTTCGGTATCCGTTTGGCTTTTAAAACACACATTATAGGTCAATAATGAAATTAAAGAAAATATAATAATGAAAAGTCACCTCATCAACTGGGAAAAAAAAGTAAGTAAATAAGAATTGATTTCATGGCGTATACGTAGACTAGTAGGATCCAGCCAGGTGCACAACAGACCACAGGCAGTTGTACCATTTTTTGTTATTTAAAGAGACACGGCACATTTCAAAATAGTGCACTGATATTTCAAAAAAGTAATATTTTGACATGTGTAAAGCTTCTATATAGATTAGCCCCCGCCGGATATAAGGCAAATCAGGCCGCACTTTTGGGTTAAACGACGATTTTATATTATGTCGCCGGGATTACTTACAGCAGACGACGCAGAGAAAAGAAAGGGTTGGTAAAACAAGAAACACACGTAAAGTTCGATTCTCAGGCATGCACTTCTTTGAATGGTCTGTGACCTTTGTGGTTTTAATATCAACGAGTACGACTCTATGTAGTCGTGTAATAATAGACCATTTGGTGATTAAACGTTACGGCAAACTTAAAGTAGCTACAAATTTTCTAGAGGTCTTCACTCTTATAATGTCCCTAATCTGTTTGGGGCATGTTATTTTTATGTGTAAATATCTTTATTTCCAATGACTGAGATATCATTGTGGAAATTAAGGGAAATTCATATTTCGAAAATGAAAACGTGCCAGTGCAACTTTAACTTTTCTCGAGGCAGGTTAGCCCATAAAAATGCTAAAGCTAACTGAAAACACAAAGTTCAAAAGATGAGATAAATGTTAATTATGCAGTACAATGTGAAGAATACCAGTTGTAGGTTCTTAGCAGAAGCCTTGATCAAGGCTAAGTGGACATTTGGCAAGTGTTGTTTTTCTTTTATACTCATTCCATGAGGGACCAAGACAAAATCATTGCAGGGTGTACAATATTTAGGTATCCCCTTTGCGGGTTCATGCAAATAGCAATTTACAAACAAAAATATTAATGTGTGGTGTATACCACACTTTTGATGATTGCTAACATAATTTCTTATAACAATTCCATAAATAAATATCTACCGTGTTGTTCTAATAAACACACCTGCTCTAAGAAACGCCCCCTACGATTTTTGGAATAAGCTAAATTCAAGAAATGAGTTAACCACTGTACTGCTGGACCATGTAATATATTACTGCTGTCAAAGTTCAGTCCTTGGGACCAGTAATATTAAGTGGTAACCACCACAATCTTTATTTTGACTGCCAGCACTGCTAAATTACTTTCAGGTCTGGCTTGTAGAAACCAAAAAAACAATCCTCGGTTCTTGCAGAGCTGACAACAATATTGTACTTATAGAAACCCCAGGATAGTCAAATAGACCAAGTTGAACTTGAGAAAATGCCCGTGGCCTGAAGTGACCAAGTTTACTAGGCTAGTTGTACAGTCCAGATAGCAATTCGGCACACACCTACGCCACAAAGGGAGTTGAAATACTCGAAGTCACTGGATAACGACCAAACACTAATTTATTGCAAGAGGAAACCGTTCGATCAACGGTGGAAAATGGACAATGATGAATGAACAGAGCTAAACATAGGCCGTCCACCCAAAAGGGATGGGCAATAACAAAAACTGGCGACCACTTTTCTTCCTTCACCAAAAAGGTGGGGAAGAAAAGGCATTATACGAATATAAGAGTCTTATGTATTACTACAAAAACACTAGAGTCATATTGCTCAAAGGTCACAAAATGATAGAGTCACTGCCTCAAAGTCACAAATGATGGCCAAAAGTACGCTAGTCCAGTTCCAAGGACCAAAGGTTATCAAAACTTAAGCCTGCACAGGGTGGGACACCTCCAGCTTTGGGGAGATTCTGCCCCTAATAATAAAATCTCAAGCTGCTGTGGAACAAACTAATCCAAAGCAAACAATCTTCAAGGTGTTAGGAAGTTTACGCTGACGTCCAGAACGCTGCAAGCTATGGGGTGATGTCTCTAGGTTTCCACTATTCATAGGACTGCAGACAGGATCAAGATTACTAGCTCTTAACTGTTGACTGAGCTCCAGCTGCTGGCTTTCTGGTTCTTGGGTAGTAATAGTAAAAATGGGAGGACATCTTCTGAAGAACTGCTGGTAAGATAGTTCAGGATGGAAATAAGCGGTGCGAACTCACGGTCGGGGGCTTTGGCATGGACTCAACATAGTGGTCCTCACTGTCTGTGTCAATTGATGCTGGGATGATCCAAACAGATGAGTTGGGTTGTGCTCAAAGTGACTTGGGACCTTTAGATTCTGACTTTTTGATATGATACGAAGTATTTCTCACTGAGATCCAACAAACTTGCGCACAGTACACAACATGTCCTCGACGGAGTGACCAAATATCGTTCCTGGCACGTGATTTGTCGAGGTCTGAATACAGGTACCTAGGTCACCGACTTCCACTGAGTGGGGTGGGGGGGCAATGCCCAAGGGTGCCTTTGACTTTCACTAGGGGCGTGGTTTGTGATCGCATATGATGTTGGGGCTGGATCATCTGGTGGTCAGAGAAAGGTATTTGCTGGTGTGTGAACGATCCGTGAGACCACCTCTCATCGTGCCGAGAGACGCGGGACCCTAATACTAGAATTTAGACAATGCTGTGGCGCAACGGAGTGTGAGGAGCGTGAGTTGAGAGGGGATAACAGGGCCGCCCCAGTGGGTTCCTGGCGTAAACAGTTCATCCTCTAATTCGCGAACTGGCCTTCTTCCTATGGGATTCTTGTTCACGTCTTGACGCGTCCACACCTCAATGCTTAATGCGATATTGCGATAATGCTCAGCAGCGACAAGGCATGAGAAACCAGGTGCGGCATCAGTATTGAATGACAGCCGGTGGCCATCCAGTGGACGCATTTCTATGCAGAGAGGTATCAGGCCAAATCACGAAGCGTTGCATGCTGTTCGTTATCACAATGCACGACGTGGTGAGATGACGTTGGGGTTTTCCCGCAGAATAAGGATCAACTGGCGGTTTACGCTTAAGGAAATCGCTGAAAATGAGACCCAACAAGCTTCAGGAGGAGCTCATGTGGACTGCTTGATGAGAGTGTGTGGAGTGTTGCGAAGGGAGCCAGTGATGAAAGCATGAATGTCACCTTGCCAATGACGGTCCATGTCCAAGGCGTAGAAAAATTGGGCGGTCATAAAACTTAAGTGGTGACGACTGGGATGGTTTAACTGAATGTGCAGGGCAGTAAGGAGGCCATTCAGGAACTTGCGAGGGAACAATAATACACTGCATGTGGGAAAGGGGGCTGGTCACGGCGGACGACCAAAGACCATCCTTGGCAATTGGAAGCAACTTGTAGGTATCGTTTCACATCTTGAATTATGTGGTCTTCTTTGATGGCAGTGTGCCCTGGACCAAGTGGATGGGTTCTACGTAAGTCAGAACATTCCAAATGAATGTATGACCAACAGCTATGCTGGCGTGCACGGGAGCTTAGCATTTGCCTGAGATGACGTCTCTGAGCAGAAATGCCTAGGACGGTAGACTCATCTTCATGTTAACAAAGCATGCAATCTGGCAGGTTGGGGTCTGGGCAATCAGGAGCATTGCGGCAGGCGAAATCAGATGGAATGTGGCTGACCAGGGATACATGACGAATGTAACTTGAGAACGGCTCTAACTGTGGACAAAAAAATGTGGACACCCGAGGACTGGCGGAAAATTCTCCACGGCAAAGCTTCTCAAAGGCCTGCACACATGGCTCTCTATCAGTAAGTATACAAGCGTGGTGTTTAGATTGAATAATGAAAGGACTGAAGTGCTTGGTAGATGTAGAAATAGACAAGGCTTCAACTTCAAATGGTAGCCAGGTGGGTTGGAGTCCACGGAACTTGCACTGAAGAATCCAGCAAGGTGTGGTCTGCCATTGCGGGTTATATACAAAGTTGTTGAACCAATACTGTGTTCTTGACAGGAGCCATAGTAACAATCCAAAGTTGGTAATCTGGGCGTGACGTTGTGATAGTACGTGTGGAGTTAGTGGCAGCTTGAGCAGTCTGAAGGCAGCAAGATGAGGGAATCAGACCATGTGATTTTGTATTGGGTATGGCGGCCTTACCACATAATCTAATGGGGCCAAAAGTCTAGCACAATCAGGATTACTGCGAGCCAAGGACTTTGAATGCACCAATGAACAATCTCATTCCACCGACCTTTTCTGGCTTTAGGTGCACAACTGAAAAGCGTAGCCACACGGTGTAGACTGGCCTGAAGAGTTCAATTGGACCAGATCCAGCCTAGGACAGTACTTCTTGGGACAAATAACCGTCTTGGATGCAGACAGACGCAGATGACATTTGTACAGAGAATGTAGAACTAATCTCCAATTATGCAGCAACTCATCAATGGTGTCACCACCGCCAGTTAACAAATCATCAGCTAAGCTTTGCAACCCCCTTCTCCAGGAGATCACCCGGGGGAGAACACGGCACATTAGGCTCTTCAAGTGCCGTGTCCGAACCAGGCATACCCATTGCGGATCTTGTATACACGGACGCCACGAAATGGAGTAGCAACACCACAATATTTCATAGACTGGCGAGACGGGGAATCTGGTTAGAAGGCACTGGTTGAGGTCAGTGCTATAAGGTACTTCCACTTAGCAATCTTACGTAGGTAGAAATCCACATCAGGCATAAGTGAAGCTGGGGGTTGCTGTACCTGCCTACATCATCGAATGCAGTAACTAAACGAAAAACCGCCACTTGGCTTCTGACCAAGAATGAGGGGGTTGAGGGTACTCAACTGCAATACCGCCATCTTCTGGCGTGCAAAGACCACCAAGATTTTCAGCTCATCAAACTTGTGTTGCAGTTCCTGGAGTTCATCAGGGGCATACTGGGGAAGTCGGCCTTGCGTGTGGTGCTGGACTGGGCCCATATTAACAACATCTTGAAAGGGACCGGCAGCGCCATTGTATCCAGGGAATGTGGGTAAAAAAACTTCATCAAATTCTTCATGGAGAGCACGAATTTTGGATCTTTTACGTCCGGGCTCAGCGTGTGATCTGGATCCAGAGAACACTTAGCAGAAGTACTTTTGGGAGGAGAGGCTTGCGTTGCAGTGCTGATGCCGCAGGGGGAGTCAGTGTCTTTAGTGCACGGTTGAGGTAAGTATACTACACGGATTTGCCCAAACTACTCGTGTCGCCTAAGGACGAGGGCGCTCGCTGTGTATTGGGAGCGGACTTGCCAGAACACTTGAGTAGACTTGGACAGGGCCTTAGCTGGTCTGATCGGAGGGTCTTTGGCAACACTAGCATCAACACGTGATTCTAAAGCAAAAGTGGAGACGCACTCTGCCTACATCTTCAGAAGATTCACTTCAATGTATTCGCCGGCCATACAGTAGTGCTGTGCGATGGTTCACGCAGAACATTCGCTCGACGTACGTTGTGGTGCTTTACAGAACATTCTGTACCCATACGTGTAGAAGGTGCCATCACTCAACTTGATCTGCTGCTTTGCAGGACGAACTGCGACATCGTTCAGCTTCATAAATGGGATTCTTCCAATTACTGGAACATCAGGCTTTCTGCCACCAGACCAACGAAAATGGATTTGTGGCCGTCGCGAGTGAAGGTGACCGATGTTCTTCAACCACATCAAGAGGGGATTGACCATCGGCCTGGTGGTAGACTGGGTGCTCTTGCGAATGTTGACGCCTAGGGATCGAACCTTAGATTCGCGGATGAGATATCCTGTGGCTCCACTATCAGTCGTGAGACGCACTGAATGATGGTCACAGAAGGTGTCCAAATAAGGGAAATTACCCAGTCTGAACACGTCGGGCGTGATGGCTCTGAACCTGGGAATCCTCCATGTTCTCGTCGATGAAGGCCAAGTTATATTTGTTGAGTCGTCATCTGATTCATCAAGGATTGGTTGGACCACTTGACGAGTCTAGCGATATACTTGCAGTCTTGCTCTGGAAGGTGGGGGAATTCGCTAAGGAATGTGGTTGAGAATCAAGCACGTCCCACTGCCTGCACAAGGGACAAGAACTTGATAGGTTGTTAGGCTGGACTTCGCTTGTGGAGGCTTGCGGCACTTCTTGCGGGGGAATGTGCGGCGTTGTGTGACGGTGCGCATAGGCTCGAGCATTTCAGAGGTGGAAGCTCCTCTAGTATTGAGTCGAGGGCCTGGGATATTTCTGGTGTGATGGAAGCAAGCGTGAGATTCGTGACCGAAGTTCAGTACAATAGTGTTGCTGTACGAGGCTGGAAGGTTCGCTATGGATTTCAGACCGAAGCATGTCAGGGACGACAAAGTTCTCGCGTGAGGGAGTAGCCTTCTTTGTCTTCGGTTAATGGCTTGACCATGATGAGTGATTTTTACCACCCTGGCAGAGGAGATTATCTTCAACAAATGCCATGATGCGCTGATAAAGATCCTCAGGGCGTTCATCAGCTTGAGGCGTATTGCTGCAAAATCAAGGAGATAGGAAATGACCTCCGGTGGACTGGAATCCATAATGCAGCGATATTGATGGCAAATGTAATTGATGACAGTGCGGTTTTTTCACAATGGATCTTGCGAGATTATAACTGGCAATAGTTGGCGATTTGGCCTAGCATTAACTTAAGCATAGCAACTTTCTGTTGGGCAGTAAGGCGCTTTGCCTCGGGGACCTGTCGGACCATCATGTGAATCCACGCAGGGGGGGAGGCTTTGTCTTTTTCTCCCATTGGCATCATCAAACAAGGAAGGAAGCAAAGTTAGGATCAAGGGACAAATGTACTGAAGGTTATGCTTCCAGCTTTCAAATGAGTTCACAGTCTAATTTTTGCTAAGAGACCATGTTTTGGGGCACCGTTGTGTGGTTGCCAGTCCCATGAACATACAAATTCCACTATTGCAAGAATGATAAGGCAGTGTATAACACAACAGCTACAGCATCAGCTGGGCTGGCGATCACCTGCTCCTGTGAAATCAAAAACACAAAGAGTTTACAGTGGCTTTGAAATCACTGGTATTCCCATAGATTTCTACTTTACTTCAGCTGAAGGGCGTGGAATGAATCCCGACGCTGCGACACGCCACAAAGGAAGTTGGAAGTACTCTAAGTCCCTGGAAACGACCCAAAACAATAACTTTCTTTTTACAAAGAGGATAAACACGTTACGTATCAACGGTGAAAACTGGCAATGATGAATAAAAACCAGAGCTCAACATAGCGTCACCCAACAGGGATAGGGCAAAATATACCAAACTGGCGCTAAGCTCAACTTTCTTATGGATCTAACAGATGTTGACCAAGGTTATTTTGTAAATATGAAATGAAATTGTTGTAAACACAATAATACATCATGAAGTGGGGCATTTGAGTAAAAAGTGTGTGACCCAACAAATACCCGCAGCATGACAAGGTCAGAGTAGTTTGGCTGGTACGCTAGTACAGTGGTGAAGCTTACCTAAATCACATGATTAATGGCCAGGACTGTCGTAATCCGTATTCATAATAGCTGTGTGAACAGTGTAATAGTTTAAATCAGTATGGAACTTTGACCTAGGGAGGTGCGAAAAGAGCGTTCGCCCTGTTCGTTCATTTGTATTATGGTAATCAGGGAAATAAACGGTGTGTGTAAGGTGATTTTGCAGAATTTTTGACTGGTATAATAAACGCCTCTCCTTTTGAAAAATTGCACCGCCCCGGGGCGTTTATAGGACGACAATAGGGTATCTGATGTGGTCAGCGTCCATTTCCTTGGACCTTGTACTTCTCACCTTTCTGGCATATAGAAAATGTTCACAGTGGCCTATGTCATGTACCCATAGTTCGTCTTCTGACATTGCTGATAATGACTATTTCAATTATGCCTGAACTTTCAGTGTGATCCTGTTGTAGACCTACAGACCAAATCAAAAGCTAAGCCAGGGCCGAAAAATTTCCTGTGACCACGCAATTAAATTTCCCTCCAGATTGCAAAATCTTCCCAATTGAATTATTTTGTATTTCTTATTTAAAACACAGATATTTTCCCTCAAATTAGCAAAAATTTCACGTGGAATGTGGTTCCTGAGTTTCCCACTTTCTCCAAGCCTGTCTAAGCACAAACTCATGAACTGCAGTCGCAGCGCTTGCGCTAAGGATTTTCATTTGTGTAGCAATTTTTTGCAACAGCTCTTGCTTTGATCATTTTGATAGTGCAAACGTGTGAGGGAAAAATTGCTACACAATCTTAAAATTGCATAGCAATGGAAGAAAATGTGTCGCAAACTGCTATGCGACAAGCTATCGCGAGCCCTGTGCAGTCGTGACAGTGTACATCACTCAACATATATGGCAAAAATGCCTAGAAACTTTGAAGTACTGACATAAAATGTTTTTCAAAATGTTTAAAATAGATGTATAAATAATGTGTGAAAATATCCTCTCAACCGGCCTGGTGACATAACTTTCTTCCAATATTGATCACTCTCTTTGGTAACAGAGAGAGGAAGATGACCCTAAGGATGCCATAGTCTACTTCTATCCTCATTCTGTAACTGTCTGTAGGTTATTGTTTGTTTCATTCCAAACAAATAACAGCAACCATACTCAGGAATTCAAGGTCTGATTGGTCTCACATGTAACCTGTATTACTTATGGATTTTGCTACATGTCTGTTTGTCCAATCTGTGGCTAACTACAGTATAACCTTTTAGGTGCAGGGTTCATACTTAATTGGCAGAAAGAACTTCATGCATCCACTAGCCTTTCGAACATGTGTTTCACGCAACGCGTATGTTTTCATGCATCTGGCGTTCAAAGCATGTTCAAGCCTAGCAATCGGCAACATCTGCACAATGAGTATGAACCCACCATATGTCTTCAATTTCTTATGGAGGAGGGGCACTTTTATTCCATGCATTGCCTTTGTATCTATTTTTAACAAAAGAAGAATTTTAGGTCCAAAGGGTCTTCTAAGGGTCATTTGATGTCACTGTGTCAAAACAAATAAGATATCTTACTACGAAAAGATGAGGAGTCATCAAAATTGTTTTTACCCTGACCCTTTTAGGATGGGTCGTTTGGGGTTTTGGAGTGATCATCTGGGTCTTTTGAGGTAAGGTTGTACCTTTCCATAAAATAGATAGTTCCATAGTTGCCATAGTTGCTCAAAATGATAAAATGATACTTGGAGAGAGTCGGTCACATTTGGGTGTAAACATCTTCCATTGCTGACAATCTCACAATGCTAGTTTTTTTGTTCTTGCCTGAAAGGGAATAGACCTCCTAATCACTGTTGGGTGTGGTTGTGGGTGTGTGTGGGTGTGTTTGCGCGTGCGTGCCGCGCACGTTCCTGGAGTTTTGTAAGAGGATGAGGTGGGAAAGGAGCGGGTTGATAAGTTTTTCGACCTTGGTTTTTATTGGAAGAAAAATACTTGCCGTAATAAGAAATGAAGGACAACCCTCTTTTTTCATGAGAAAGATGAATTTGAAATGTTTCTGGCATTATCAAGTGACATGCTCAACATTTACCTATTGTTGGTTTTAAAAATGCCAGAATACAGGCTCAATGGGTAATTAATTTATTTTTTTAAATACGTGTATGAACCCTTTAGCCCTCAAAGAACCACAATTCCCGGGCTTGTTGCAAGGATATGTGCTTTATTTTTTAGCAACATAATTGGGGGGGGGAGAGCTTTGTTTTGCATTTTTGTTTTCTTCTGTGGGGTGCCTGAACACTAAATGGAATTGCCAAAAACAACAACATTTTTTTTACTTTTTTTAAAAATAACCAAACAACATCACTATGAGGAAGGAAGCTATCTAACTAAAGGCTCAGTTTCCGTAGCCGTGATGGGCCATGTACACAGCTTACCATGCATGTTCTGGGGTAATCATAAATCATACTAAAATACAGTGGGTGTGTTGTTCAATATATGGTTGAAGAAAGTTATTGAACTGCACTATGGGAATGGGATTTTATTAGCTTATGGTGATTTAAGTTGTCATGATATAGCGCGGTCATGGGCCATGCTTTATCATTACGATATGGGCCCATGGCCATTGTGTTTTATTCCAGGTCTGCCGTTGTTGTGAAGATGGTTATATAGACGGCCTTTAATCAGCAATGTTTGTAAACATGTAGGGCCTGGTATCTTGGAAAAGGTCGGCCTGACTGTTATACACACTGGGCAATTGTTCTGTTAGAGTTTAAATACTATGGGCATAACGATCGCAGAGCAGGGATTCGCAGGCAAACAAAAGAAGTGACGTAGGATGTAACTGTATATAATCCAAATCTTCAGTAGCATATGCTGATAGGGGTATTTGTTTGTTGTTGTAAAGGGCTGTCTCTTTGTGACTTTTGAAGGGCAAAAAAGGCTATCTAGGCAATCACTTACAAGCTCTATAACAGAGGGCAGCTATGCACATATTCTTGTTTCTTCATTTACAGTAATAAATGGTGGTTGAAATGGAGGCATCCTCTAAGCTTTGCTTTTTCCAGAAGCATGCCCCAGAAGGTTTCTGCAGACTTTCTCATTTTTTTCCTTGATACTTGTAGTATATTTTGGGGATAAAAAACATCTTGCGTACATGATAAGTAGTTGTAAAACACAAACTTGAAATTGATGGTGAAATATGATGGTTACAGAGGGCCTCCTCCCTTATCCGGCAATGCCCCATTTTTAATTACTTATTTGCAAACAATTTATCAATTTTCAGCAAGCTTGTTGAGCAATTTATCTGAGTTTCTGTGAGGCATATAAGTGATGTAACACATGGTGGTAGAAAAGGCAGATTAGAGATTCTTGACTTAATTAGATTCTGGGTGTAGAATCTGTAAAGTGTGCAATTAACAGGTTAACACAAAATCCCTTCTCTACTGAAAGACCTATAGGCATTTATCTTTTTGTGAAAATAGTAAGTGCTAAAACTATGGCAGGTTTGGTAATGCAACATTGAGCTGTAATGTAATTAAACATGCTTAATTGCTGTATTGCTAAGATGGTTACATGAAAGGTCATCATGGCATTGACAGATCTATAAACACAGTTCCGGTTAATGCATTTGGAGATCTGAACCAAAATGTTTATGTTAAGCTCTTTGTTACTGGGCAATGGTCATTGCAAGGTTCTTAAAGGGGATGACCCCATTATATAAACTTTTCATCTTGATTGATTGATTGACCTTGACCCCAATACCTACCCCATCTGTAAAGTTTCGCATCAATATTTCAAACTGATTTGATGTGAGAAATAACATTCATATTTTCTAAGTCCTATAGAATACTGTGTAAAATTAATATTGGTCGACCAAAATGAGTCACTTTTCAATCATAATATCCAAAGCAAACTTTTAGCCTCTAAGATTTTGCAGGGTAAATGAGAAAAGTAGTAGCTTTCTTCAAACACAAAATTTGGATTGCTTTTGGTAAAATCTGGGGTTCAGGGAATGCGGGCACCATCCTCTGCCTTTAAGACAAAATTCCAATTTGTGTAAGGTACAGTGGTCATTTGTTGTGAGGTTCTATCTAGCAAGTTTGTTTGTGCTGTATGTATTAGGCTAAGAAAAAAAAAAAGTTTCTCTCAGAAGACAACATTTTGTTTAAAATTGGTAAATGTTAGCGCATATCTTTTTTTTTAAGTTTTACTCAATTTTTTTTTTTAATTTTCAGAAAAAATTAAAATTTCACTGTGAAGCACTGAAGAAAAAAAAAAGAGAGAGGGTCAAAAATGCAATAAAAGAACTTTAAAAAAACCCGCAATTTTGCATTAGCATGTTTCCTAAAAAGGTGCATTTCGCATATGCTTTTTTTCCATTTCTTTCTAGACAAACTTTTTGCCTTATCACCAAAAAGTTGCTGAAAATAATCCTTGAAGAGTGGGCTGCTTAGGATGTTCAAGGATAAGCATAAAAAATGAATGGGTTATGAGAGGTCAATGTAGAAAAATGTTTGAACTGCCCCCTCCCCCCCCCCCCACAACACACACACACGGTATATATGTACACCAAAGTTGCTCAGGTTTTCAGAAATGTGGTGCACAAAAATAGCCTGTATTTTGCCCTGATTTTGATGATGCAAGTAAGGCGGCAGATGGGTTGTAGATCATAAAATGCCCCTTTAAGAATATTGTATTGAAAGCTTGGATTCATATCATAAGCCTACTTTTTATTTCCCCTCCCTTCAAAAAGGGAGAGTGGGACACAATAACTGTACATGTACCAAAAATTCCAACATTTTGATTAGAAACTTTGAGACCTGTAAATAAATGTAAGCATACCTATAACTTGTGCAGCATTGTTATTTTTTGCAGGTGAGCACAGATGCTAAATGTCTGCTTTGTGGTCAGCTGATGGGCATGGTGGATCTCATGAAGACTCTTGGTAGCTCTCTACCTCGGCTATATCGACTCAAAACGCTTAGATTGCAACCATACACGAGGCTAACTTCACACTGGTATTTATCCACTTTTACTTTGGCAATTTGAACTATTTCCATTAGAACTTGTGGTTTTTGTACTAACTCCTGATTCCAGAAAATATTGTAATAAATGTTTTGGTATAGAAAATTTTGAAAGAGATACAATTTGGGAATTGTCCAGTGGATTCTAATCCTAGTGAGTCCTATCTGGACGTAACTGATAATTTTAAAGGATGGCTCGTGAATTATAATATTTGATGGCTTGAAGGGTGATCCTCAGAAATATCTTTGATTCACTATATAAAATATCTTATGAGCCATATCGGATGAGCCTTGGCTCAATCCGATATTGGCGATCCGTTATTTTCATATGCAAATGGTGGCGCCGCAGGCAGGTGCCCATCTCTCTGTCATTGGCGTTTTGGTCCAGACTCCCTCATCATAATGTTGCTGTGGGGGTTCGCCCCCCTCCTCCCACACAGCAAGTATGTTTTGCATTCCCAGCAAATGCTGGTACCCATTTATACTCCTTGGTGAGAGAGGCAGTGAGGTAAATGCCTTGCCCAAGTGCCACAACACTTGGCGACAGGGGGCTCGAACCCACGACCTTACATGAGGCAAGCGCTGATCCCCTGATGCACCACATGTGCCCACACATATTTGCCCTAATCTGGACATCCAATATATGCAGTATCACCTGAAAGAGCCATCCATAAACCAAATCGGCATTGTAACTTCCGGTACATATTTTTAGGAACTCCTGACCTTTAACCCATCATATTTTCATATTTATAAATTAGTAATTTACTTTCCGACAGACTTTTAAGAGTATTTTGGGCAGTTTTTTTAGTGCTGTTTTTACATGTTTACCACCCGAAAATCCTCCATTTTCTGATGTTTCCAAGTTAGGCGTATCGTTTCTTCTAGAAATTGTCTAAAAAGGTCTTAATTTTCGTAAATGCTAATGAAAAGTTCTTTACTGACTCCTGTATAATCAAGCTGAAAATACTTTGAAATTTGTTTGGGAAGTGCACAAAAGTTGA
Organism: Ophioderma brevispina; assembly: GCA_023653785.1. Classification (NCBI taxonomy): domain Eukaryota; kingdom Metazoa; phylum Echinodermata; class Ophiuroidea; order Amphilepidida; family Ophiodermatidae; genus Ophioderma; species Ophioderma brevispina. The sequence continues at coordinate 3,257 of JAMKCH010059284.1, read as the reverse complement.
AAGCTAGAGCCACTTCACTGACATTCGGAACTTGGTTTACAAATTAGTTTTTTGATAGTACGTGGCAAGTAGTTTACATCTTTTTGCTGTTGTTGTCATGTAGGTTGAGTGGTTTTCTTTGATGTAGGGCATGTATTAACGGTTATTAAATCCTTGAAGGATTTAAAAAACAAAATAGTCCACAGAATTGACCACTTGGCCATCTGAAATTTACAGCAGCCATATTTCACCTGCCAACCTCTTGTGAACCCTATTGACCTACATATTGTTTTTAAGTGTTAGGCCTATAGGAATCTCATGTAAATCTATGAACCTATTTTGGACTTTTATTTTATCTTTTAAAGGGGGTGGCCAATCTTGAATGAATGACCTTTACGGGGCACAAAAAAAAACCATCTGTTAAGTTTTCGCTGATATGCATCTTTTTAATGTTAGAAGCTAAAAACATTATTTTGTAAGCCCCATAGAGTCTGTGTAAATATTATGTTGACCAAGTGGAGTCACACTCTCACTTATAACATGCAAACCAAACATCCTTTACCCTCCACAGGGTAAATGAGAAAAAATAGTAGCTTTCATCTGACACCAAATGTTGACCACCTTCCAGTAAAATCTGGGGGTTCTGGGGAAAGCCTATTGCGATAGTATAAGTAATTTGCCATATCTGGGATGGATCATTAGGAGATATTAGCAAAAGGTCAATCTTTGGCTGCAGGGTCAAAATAAATGCAAAAATCCAACAACCGATTGTGATGAAAAAGCATCTCAAATTGATGCTTTTACCAATCCAAATTCCATATTAAGAATAGTTTATCCGATTTCCAGGATTACTTTCTTACCACAATGGTTATAGTAGAAGTCAACCCATCCGTGTCACGTCGGGGAAGTTTTGGACACGTCGATTACTTGAGAGAGTGAGGCAGAATAGTGTGGCTCTAGATAATCCTCGCCTTTCATGTATACAGAAGGAGTACAAAGACTTTTTTTTGTTCCCTGGTATTAAAAACACGGGCGCTCAAGCCTCAAAAGTCCAGTAACATTCAAATCACACCTGTTTACATGACTCCTATTAAAGCAAATACGATTAGTCAGAATGTTTGGAGATTAATGTAACTATATGCTTTACGTTGTCTTGATGATTTCCATTAAGCCATAATTGATTTTAATCTAGTGGACGACGTTATTAATTGATTTAGCGTGGAATTTTTAATTTCATCCAATGCACATCCCCTCATTCAATGCTAGTAACCTCGGAAAAGTACTAGAGGTGACACGATGGTATAATCTAACTATACCCTCTAAATTTGGCCCGGCTTAGTAGAGTTCATTGGGCAATGGTTTTACATTCTAGATTGTCTGTATAGCCACTGAGAAGTTGTTAGAAAAAGAAGAAATAAAACCCCACTTGCCAACTGTACACCCTATTTTTGACAGTGGATGTGTTACGGTACAACTGATGCCCCCAAATATACTACTAACTACTAAACCAAAGTTTTTTCAATCCGGTTTTTATCCCCGTCAAACGGGGGTGGCCGGATTCACCTCACAATTTTGCAACAACCGCCCTGACTCCTTCCTTCCATTTCAACACCGATTCATGCATCCTCCATCCTAAACCCTCCCTCCTACTCTCCTCCTCCACTTGTTTCTTCCATGTCTTTCTGTGACGTCCCTCCTCCTCAAACCGCCCACCTCGAACTCAAAGCCCTTCTTACACCTGCTCATCATCCTTTCTCAACACAGCCCCTAACCACGTACATATTCGCCTTTCGCCAACCGGTCCACTGCCTCATCCAAACCCACATCTGCATCCAGTCCTCAGCGTCCTTCATCCTGGTCCATTCAAACTTTTTCACACCACACATCGCTCTAATCATTGCTCTCTCTCTGTCCTCAAATTCCCCATCTCATTTTCACTCAGACCCACTCTCAATCCCATACAACATCACTGATCTCACACACTCTTATACACCATTCCTTTCACTCTTCAAAGGATATCTTTTCCCTTGCACAACTCCCCCACCTCCTAACTTCACCCACCCATACCTCACTCTCGATGTCACAGCCAACGCGTCACGTCCACCACCCCACTAACCTTAATCCCCTAGGTAATGGAACTCCTTCACTGACTCCACCTCTTCACACAACTTTTTTCCTTTCCTCCTGTTCCCCATCCCTCCACACAGCTCCTTCTCACCTCTTGCTACACACAACAATCTCTTGCCAAACTAGGGTCACTCTCCTTTGGCTGCCCTAACAGACTCGTAATACCTTCTCCTTCAGAGAATTTTAATGTCTGATTTGAGTTACATATTCATAGGACTTTCAACCCTACAAGGTGGAAAATTCCAAACCCTGGCAAACTCTTGGTACACGCCATTGTAAATTTAAAAATGGCCTTGTCACGGCGGCTATTTGAAAAACATAAAATGTCACATTTCAGGATTATCCAGCTTAAAAAAGCAAATGAGTTTGTCTTTTTCACTAAATTCTGACATTTCCCATCCACTGGAAGTGGTTTTAAAATTCAAAACTTCACAAACTCTAATTATGGCCATACATTTTCAAAATGGCTGCAGCAAGATATTAAAAACATAAAATGCCAATAATTTTGGTACAAATTCACGTGCACTGGTAGGGGGGGAATGAGGTGTCATTCAGTCATTCCAATTCTGACATTTTCAACCCACTTGGAATGGTTTTGAAAATTTAAAAGCCAGAGTAAACTCTAATGACCTCATATATTTTCTAAATGCTGCCCGGCGGCCATCTTGAACAAATGGAAAAATTCAAAGTCCGGGCAACTAAATCAAATGTACGGCAAATGGAATTCCATTTCACTAAATTCTGGCATTTTTAGACCAATGGAATGATTTTAAAATTTTTAAAATTTCCAAACTCCACTTATCGCCATATATTTTCAAAATGGCTGCGGCAGCCACTTGTAAAAGATAAAAGCATTATTGCGGGACCGATCAACTACCAAGTAATGTTTGTGAACTTTTCATTGATTCTGGCCATTTTCAAATCTATGTTCTTATTCAAACAAATTTGACATAAAACTAAATAAACTCCATCAAGGGCCATATAAAGTATATCAGATGTTGTTTTCCAGGATCATCAGAACAGCACTACAGCTGTACTTACAGCATATAACTTTTTGTCACTCACCTAAACTCAGCTTTTTCTTGATATCAACACATAATCAAACAAGTGACCATGCACTTGTTATACCATATCATCACTTCTAGTGAGTT